>JANJGN010004272.1:0-34897 GCA_026770705.1 Isurus oxyrinchus | reverse complement strand
TCTCACCTCTGGGACCGGGTGTCACAGTGCGTTAGATACATTGTACTTTCCCCCTCTGGGACCGGGTGTCACAGTGCGTTAGATACACTGTCCTTTCCCCCTCTGGGACCAGGTGTCAGAGTGCGTTAGATACGCTGTCCTTTCCCCCTCTGGGACCGGGTGTCACAGTGCGTTAGATACACAGTCCTTTCCCCCTCTGGGACCGAGTGTCACAGTGCGTTAGATACACTGTCCTTTCCCCCTCTGGGACCGGGTGTCACAGTGCATTAGATACACTGTCCTTTCCCCCTCTGGGACCGGGTGTCACAGTGCGTTAGATACACTGTCCTTTCCCCTTCTGGGATCGGGTGTCACAGTGCGTTAGATACACTGTCCTTTCCCCCTCTGGGACCGGGTGTCACAGTGCGTTAGATACACTGTCCTTTCCCCCTCTGGGACAGGGTGTCACAGTGCGTTAGATACGCTGTCCTTTCCCCCTCTGGGACCGGGTGTCACAGTGCGTTAGATACACTGCCCTTTACCCCTCTGGGACCGGGTGTCACAGTGCGTTAGATACACTGTCCTTTACCCCTCTGGGACCGGGTGTCACAGTGCGTTAGATACGCTGTCCTTTTTCCCCTCTGGGACCGGGTGTCACAGTGCGTTAGATACACTGTCCTTTCCCCCTCTGGGACCGGGTGTCACAGTGCGTTAGATACACTGTCCTTTCCCCCTCTGGGACCGGGTGTCACAGTGCGTTAGATACACTGTCCTTTTCCCCTCTAGGACCGGATGTCACAGTGCGTTAGATACACTGTCCTTTTCCCCTCTAGGACCGGGTGTCACAGTGTGTTAGATACACTGTCCTTTTCCCCTCTAGGACCGGATGTCACAGTGCGTTAGATACACTGTCCTTTCCCCCTCTGGGACCGGGTGTCACAGTGCATTAGATACACTGTCCTTTCCCCCTCTGGGACCGGGTGTCACAGTGCGTCAGATACGCTGTCCTTTCCCCCTCTGGGTCCGGGTGACACAGTGCGTTAGATACACTTTCCTTTCCCCCTCTGGGACGACTTGTTAAAGTGCGTTAGATACACTGTCCTTTCCCCCCTCTGGGACTGGGTGTCTCAGTGCGTTAGATACGCAGTCCTTTTCCCCTCTGGGACTGGGTGTCACAGTGCTTTAGATACGCTGTCCTTTCCCCCCTCTGGGACCGGGTGTCACAGTGCGTTAGATACACTGTCCTTTCCCCCTCTGGGACCGGGTGTCACAGTGCGTTAGATACACTGTCCTTTCCCCCTCTGGGACTAGGTGTCACAGTGCGTTAGATACACTGTCCTTTCCCCCTCTGGGACTGGGTGTCTCACTGCGTTAGATACACTGTCCTTTCCCCCTCTGATACCAGGTGTCACAGTGTGTTACCTACACTGTCCTTTCCCCCTCTGGAACCGGGTGTCACAGTGCATTAGATACACTGTCCTTTCCCCCTCTGGGACCGGGTGTCACAGTGCGTTAGATACACTGTCCTTTCCCCCTCTGGGACCGGGTGACAAAGTGCGTTAGATACACTGTCCTTTCCCCCTCTGGGACCGGGTGTCACAGTGCGTTAGATACACTCCTTTCCCCCTCTGGGACAGGGTGTCACAGTGCGTTAGATACGCTGTCCTTTCCCCCTCTGGGACCGGGTGTCACAGTGCGTTAGATACACTGTCCTTTACTCCTCTGGGACCGGGTGTCACAGTGCGTTAGATACACTGTCCTTTCCCCCTCTAGGACCGGGTGTCACAGTGCGTTAGATACACTGTCCTTTCCCCCTCTGGGGACCGGGTGTCACCGTGCGTTAGATACACTGTCCTTTCCCCTCTGGGACTAGGTGTCACAGTGCGTTAGATACACTGTCCTTTCCCCCTCTGGGACTGGGTGTCTCACTGCGTTAGATACACTGTCCTTTCCCCCTCTGATACCAGGTGTCACAGTGTGTTACCTACACTGTCCTTTCCCCCTCTGGAACCGGGTGTCACAGTGCATTAGATACACTGTCCTTTCCCCCTCTGGGACCGGGTGTCACAGTGCGTTAGATACACTGTCCTTTCCCCCTCTGGGACCGGGTGACAAAGTGCGTTAGATACACTGTCCTTTCCCCCTCTGGGACCGGGTGTCACAGTGCGTTAGATACACTGTCCTTTCCCCCTCTGGGACAGGGTGTCACAGTGCGTTAGATTACGCTGTCCTTTCCCCCTCTGGGACCGGGTGTCACAGTGCGTTAGATACACTGTCCTTTACCCCTCTGGGACCGGGTGTCACAGTGCGTTAGATACACTGTCCTTTACCCCTCTGGGACCGGGTGTCACAGTGCGTTAGATACGCTGTCCTTTTCCCCTCTGGGACCGGGTGTCACAGTGCGTTAGATACGCTGTCCTTTCCCCCTCTGGGACCGGGGTGTCACAGTGCGTTAGATACGCTGTCCTTTCCCCCTCTGGGACCGGGTGTCACAGTGCGTTAGATACACTGTCCTTTTCCCCTCTAGGACCGGATGTCACAGTGCGTTAGATACACTGTCCTTTTCCCCTCTAGGACCGGGTGTCACAGTGCGTTAGATACACTGTCCTTTTCCCCTCTCGGACCGGGTGTCACAGTGCATTAGATACACTGTCCTTTCCCCTCTGGGACCGGGTGTCACAGTGCGTCAGATACGCTGTCCTTTCCCCCTCTGGGTCCAGGTGACACAGTGCGTTAGATACACTTTCCTTTCCCCCTCTGGGACGACTTGTTAAAGTGCGTTAGATACACTGTCCTTTCCCCCCTCTGGACTGGGTGTCTCAGTGCGTTAGATACGCAGTCCTTTTCCCCTCTGGGACTGGGTGTCACAGTGCGTTAGATACGCTGTCCTTTCCCCCCTCTGGGACCGGGTGTCACAGTGCGTTAGATACACTGTCCTTTCCCCCTCTGGCACCGGGTGTCACAGTGCGTTAGATACACTGTCCTTTCCCCCTCTGGGACTAGGTGTCACAGTGCGTTAGATACACTGTCCTTTCCCCCTCTGATACAGGTGTCACAGTGTGTTACCTACACTGTCCTTTCCCCCTCTGGAACCGGGTGTCACAGTGCATTAGATACACTGTCCTTTCCCCCTCTGGGACGACTTGTTAAAGTGCGTTAGATACACTGTCCTTTCCCCCTCTGGGACTGGGGTGTCTCAGTGCATTAGATACACTGTCCCTTTCCCCCCTCTGGGACTGGGTGTCTCAGTGCGTTAGATACGCAGTCCTTTTCCCCTCTGGGACCGGGTGTCGCAGTGCATTAGATACAGTGTCCTTTCCCCCTCTGGGACCGAGTGTCACAGTGCGTTAGATACACTGTCCTTTCCCCCTCTGGGACCGGCGGTCACAGTGCGTTATATACGCTGTCCTTTCCCCCTCTGGGACCGGGTGTCACAGTGCGTTAGATACACTGTCCTTTCCCCCTCTGGGACTAGGTGTCACAGTGCGTTAGATACACTGTCCTTTCCCCCTCTGGGACTGGGTGTCTCAGTGCGTTAGATACACTGTCCTTTCCCCCTCTGGGACCGGGTGTCACCGTGCGTTAGATACACTGTCCTTTCCCCTCTGGGACCGGGTGTCGCAGTGCATTAGATACAGTGTCCTTTCCCCCTCTGGGACCGAGTGTCACAGTGCGTTAGATACACTGTCCTTTCCCCCTCTGGGACCGGCGGTCACAGTGCGTTATATACACTGTCCTTTTCCCCCTCTGGGACTGGGTGTCACAGTGCGTTAGATACGCTGTCCTTTACCCCTCTAGGACCAGGTGTCACAGTGCGTTAGATTACACTGTCCTTTCCCCCTCTAGGACCAGGTGTCACAGTGCGTTAGATACACTGTCCTTTCCCCCTCTGGGACGACTTGTTAAAGTGCGTTAGATACACTGTCCTTTCCCCTCTGGGACTGGGTGTCACAGTGCGTTAGATACACTGTCCTTTCCCCCTCTGGGACCGGGTGTCACAGTGCGTTAGATACACTGTCCTTTCCCCCTCTGGGACTGGGTGTCTCTGCGTTAGATACGCTGTCCTTTTCCCCTCTGGGACCGGGTGTCGCAGTGCATTAGATACAGTGTCCTTTCCCCCTCTGGGACCGAGTGTCACAGTGCGTTAGATACGCTGTCCTTTTCCCCCCTCTGGATCCGGGTGGTCGCAGTGCGTTAGATACACTGTCCTTTCCCCCTCTGGGACCGGGTGTCACAGTGCGTTAGATACACTGTCCTTTCCCCCTCTGGGACCAGGTCTCTCAGTGCGTTAGATACACTGTCCTTTCCCCCTCTGGGACCGGGTGTCACAGTGCATTAGATACACTGTCCTTTCCCCCTCTGGGACCAGGTGTCACTGCGTTAGATACACTGTTCCCCCTCTGGGACCGGGTGTCACAGTGCGTTAGATACACTGTCCTTTCCCCCTCTGATACCAGGTGTCACAGTGTGTTAGATACACTGTCCTTTCCCCCTCTTGGACCGGGTGTCGCAGTGCGTTAGATACACTGTCCTTTCCCCCTCTGGGACAGGGTGTCACAGTGCGTTAGATACACTGTCCTTTCCCCCTCTGGGACCGGGTCTCACAGTGCATTAGATACACTGTCCTTTCCCCCTCTGGGTCCGGGTGTCACAGTGCGTTAGATACACTGTCCTTTCCCCCTCTGGGACCGGGTGTCAAGTGCGTTAGATACTTACAAACTCTACTTGCTCCCATCACATCGTGTTGATAAAGGTGACGTGGGGGAGGGGAGGGTTTTCAGGGGTGGGTAGGCTACAGAGGTAGGGAGGGTTTTAGGGGCTGGAGGAGGTTACAGAGATAAGGAGGGGTGTAGGGTCTGGAGGAGGTTACAGAGATAGGGAGGGGTGTAGGGGCTGGGCGAGGTTACAGAGATATGGAGGGGTGTAGGGGCTGGAGGAGGTTACAGAGGTAGGGTTGTAGGGGACTGGAGGAGGTTACGGTGATAGGGAAGTTTGTAGGGGCTGGAGGAGGTTACAGAGATAGGGAGGGTTGTAGGGACTGGAGGAGGTTACTGAGATAGGGTTGTAGGGTCTGGAGGAGGTTACCGAGGTAGGGAAGTTTGTAGGGGCTGGAGGAGGTTACAGAGATAGGGAAGGTTGTAGGGACTGGTGGAGTTTACTGAGATAGGGAGGGTTGTAGGGTCTGGAGGAGGTTACAGCGAAAGAGGATTGTAGGGACTGGGGAGGTTACAGAGATAGGGAGGGTTGTAGGGGCTGGAGGAGGTTACAGAGATAGGGAGGGGTGTAGGGGCTGGAGGAGGTTACGGAGATAGGGAGGAGTGTAGGGGCTGGAGGAGGTTACAGAGATAGGGAGGGGGGAGTGAGGGCCATGGAGGGATTTGAAAACGAGGGTATGAATGTGAAAAAGAAGGGGTTGCAGGACCGGGAGCCAGTGTGGGTCAGCGAGATACAGGGGGTGAGGGGTGAGAGGGACTCGGTGTGAGTTCAGACACGTGGGGAGGCAGCAGAGTTTGGGACAAGCTAAAGTTTACGTGGGGCGGAATGTGGGAGAGCAGCCGGCTGGAACAGTCGAGTCCGGGGGTAAGTCGGCGCCGGCGAGGGTTTCAGCAGCCGATGAGCTGAGACAGGGGCACGAAGGTTAGGATTGAGCCGCAAAGTGAAGCTGATGGCAGGGGCCGAGGGCACTGTACGCCAGAGTCCCTGGAGGAGTTAAAGAAGTGAGGGGAGGTGATGGTGGTGAGGGAGGGGGATGTTAAAAAGGTAATCAGGATAGCTAAGAGTGTGCATGAGAAAGGGTAGGACCAATTAGGGTCCCTAGAGATAACGTGTGCGTGTGTGTGTGTGTGTGTGTGTGTGTGTCTGTCTGTCTGTCTGTCTGTCTGTCTGTGGACCCAGAAGAGGGGGTACAATCCTCAATGAATACTTTGCATCAGTCTTCACAGTGGAGCAGGATGACACAGGTACGGACATCAGAGTGGAAGACTGTGAAATATTAGAGGGAGTTAACGTAGAGAGAGAGAGAGGAGGTACCAGCCAGTTTAGCAGCATTAAAAGCGTCCTGGCAGTAATTTTCCAATCCCCTCAGGCCCCAGGGTGAGGTGCCAGAGGACTGGTACCGTCGTCCCATTATGATAGAGCAGGAAATTAACAGGCCGGTTGGTCTAGCCTTGGTGGCGGGGGAGTTGTTGGAGAGAATCCTGAGGGACGGCGCACATCCGCACTTGGAGAGACGCGGATTTAATCAGGGATCGTCGGCGTGGGTTTGTTAAGGGAGGGTCCTGTTTGACAGGTGAGATGGGGCATTTGGAGGAGGTAGCAAGGGGGTTGATGAGGGTGGTGCTTTTGATGTGGTCTACACGGGCTTCGAGCAAGGCTTTCGATAAGGTCCCTCACGGCAGGCTGGCCAAGGATGTAAGAGCCTATGGGGATCCAAGGCAATGTGGCAAAATTGGCCGAGAGGCAGGAAGCAGAGGGTGATGGTAGAGGGGTGTTTCTGTGACTGGAAGTCTGTGTCCAGTGGGGGTCTGCAAGGGCTCGGGTCTTGGGGCCCTGGCTGTTTGTGGTGCACCTGAACGATTTGGGCTTAAAGGTCGGGGGTATGATCAAGAAGGTTAAGGGTGACACAAGCATTGGTAGAGTGGCGAGAGTAGTGAGGTGGAGAGCAGTAAACTGCAAGAGGATATCGGTGGACTGGGTCAGGTGGGCAGAGAAGTGGCAAATGGAGTTCAACCCGGAAAATTGTGAGGCGATGCATTTGGGGAGGGCTGACAAGGCAACGGGCGAATGGTGGGACCCTGGAAAGCACTGGAGATCAGAGGGACCTTGGTGGACCTATCCACAGATCCCTGGAGGTAGCGGGACAGGTAGATAAGGAGGTTAAGAAGGCGTATGGGATACTTGCCTTTATCAGCCAAGGTGGAGAATACAAGAGCAGGGAGGTTAGCCAGGAACTGACTCAAACGCTGGTGAGGCCACAGCTAGAGTACTGCGTTCAGTCCTGATCACCACATTGTAGGAAGGATGTGGTGGCGCTGGAGAAGGTGCAGAGGAGATTCACCAGGACGCTGGCTGGGCTGGAGGGTCTGATCTATGGGGAAAGATCGGAAAGGCCGGGGTTGTTTAACTTGGAGCAGCGAAGGTTGAGAGGGGGCCTGATAGGAGGTGTGTAAGGTGATGAGGGGCAGAGATAGGGTGGAGAGGAGGGCACTTTATCCATTAGTGGAGGGGGTCAAGGACCAGGGGGGGGCATAGATTAAAGGTAAAGGGGTAGGAGGCGAAGAGGGGGAGTTGAGGGGAATTTGTTTCACCCTGAGGCTGGTGGGAGACTAGAACTCACGGCCTGAAGGGGAGGTGGAGTCAGAAACTCTCGTAACGTTGAACAAACATTGAGGTATTGACTCTCGTTGACACAGCCGCCAGGGCTATGGGCCAAGGGCTGGAACAGGGGATCAGTGCAGACAGATCTTTGTTGGCCAGAGCAGATAGGATGGGCCGAATGGCCTCCTTTCTGTGCGGGAAACTGTCTACGAGGTGGAATGGGTGGTCTCCGCTGTGGTGGTGGGGGCGGATTGGGGGTGGGGTGGGGGGGGGGCAGCTGTGAGGTTGGGAGCATGTGTTGGGGTCCAACATGACACGGAGTACATGAACGTGTTGAACGAGCAATTCGCAAAGGAAACCAGTGATACGAACAGAGAGACTGAGCGTGGTGAGGAGGGAAGGGCATGGATGGGGGAGAATCAGGTGAGGTGAGATCATGCAGCAGCTCAGAACAGGAGTATTTAACCCCGCGCTGTACCTGTCCTGGGAGTGTTTGATGGGGACAGTGTAGAGGGAGCTTTACTCTGTATCTAACCCCGTGCTGTACCTGTCCTGGGAGTGTTTGATGGGGACGGTGTAGAGGGAGATTTACTCTGTATCTAAACCCCGTGCTGTACCTGTCCTGGGAGTGTTTGATGGGGATGGTGTAGAGGGAGATTTACTCTGTATCTAACCCCGTGCTGTACCTGTCCTGGGTGTGTTTGATGGGGACAGTGTAGAGGGAGCTTTACTCTGTATCTAACCCCGTGCTGTACCTGTCCTGGGAGTGTTTGATGGGGACAGTGTAGAGGGAGTTTTACTCTGTATCTAACCCCGTGCTGTACCTGTCCTGGGAGTGTTTGATGGGGACAGTGTAGAGGGAGCTTTACTCTGTATCTAACCCCGTGCTGTACCTGTCCTGGGAGTGTTTGATGGGGACGGTGTAGAGGGAGATTTACTCTGTATCTAACCCCGTGCTGCAGCTGTCCTGGGAGTATTTGATGGGGACGGTGTAGAGGGAACTTCACTCTATATCGATCCCCGTGCTGCACCTGTCCTGGGTGTGTTTGATGGGGAGAGTGAAGAGGGAGCTTTACTCTGTATCTAACCTCGTGCTGTACATGTCCTGGGAGTGTTTGATGGGGCCGGTGTAGAGGGAGCTTTACTCTGAATCTAACCCTGTGCTGTACCTGTCCTGGGAGTGTTTGATGGGGATGGTGTAGCGGGAGCTTTACTCTGTATCTAACCCCGTGCTGTACCTGTCCTGGGAGTGTTTGATGGGGACGGTGCAGAGGGAGCTTTACTCTGTATCTAACCCCGTGCTGTACATATCCTGGGAGTGTTTGATGGGGACAGTGTAGATGGAGCTTTACTCTGTATCTAAGCCTGTGCTGTACCTGTCCTGGGAGTGTTTGATGGGGACGGTGTAGAGGGAGGTTTACTCTGTATCTAACCCCGTGCTGTACCTGTCCTGGGAGTGTTTGATGGGGACGGTGTAGATGGAGCTTTACTCTGTATCTAACCCTGTGCTGTACCTGTCCTGGGAGTGTTTGATGGGTACGGTGTAGCGGGAGCTTTACTCTGTATCTAACCCCGTGCTGTACCTGTCCTGGGAGTGTTTGATGGGGACAGTGTAGAGGGAGATTTACTCTGTATCTAACCCCGTGCTGTACCTGTCCTGGGAGTGTTTGATGGGGACGGTGTAGAGGGAGCTTTACTCTGAATCTAACCCTGTGCTGTACCTGTCCTGGGAGTGTTTGATGGGTACGGTGTAGCGGGAGCTTTACTCTGTATCTAACCCCGTGCTGTACCTGTCCTGGGAGTGTTTGATGGGGCCGGTGCAGAGGGAGCTTTACCCTGTATCTAACCCCGTGCTGTACCTGTCCTGGGAGTGTTTGATGGGGACAGTGTAGATGGAGCTTTACTCTGTATCTAACCCCGTGCTGTACCTCTCCTGGGAGTGTTTGATGGGGACAGTGTAGATGGAGCTTTACTCTGTATCTAAGCCTGTGCTGTACCTGTCCTGGGAGTGTTTGATGGGGACGGTGTAGAGGGAGGTTTACTCTGTATCTAACCCCGTGCTGTACCTGTCCTGGGAGTGTTTGATGGGGACGGTGTAGATGGAGCTTTACTCTGTATCTAACCCTGTGCTGTACCTGTCCTGGGAGTGTTTGATGGGGACGGTGTAGAGAGAGCTTTACTCTGTATCTAACCCCGTGCTGTATCTGTCCTGGGAGTGTTTGATGGGGACAGTGTAGATGGAGATTTACTCTGTATCTAACCCTGTGCTGTACCTGTCCTGGGAGTGTTTGATGGGGACGGTGTAGAGGGCGGTTTACTCTGTATCTAACCCTGTGCAGTACCTGTCCTGGGTGTGTTTGATGGGGACAGTGTAGAGGGATACTTACTCTGTATCTAACCCCGTGCTGCACCTGTCCTGGGAGTGTTTGATGGGGACGGTGTAGAGGGAGCTTTACTCTGTATCTAACCCCGTGCTGTACATGTCCTGGGAGTGTTTGATGGGGACAGTGTAGAGGGAGCTTTACTCTGTATCTAACCCCGTGCTGTACCTCTCCTGCGAGTGCTTGATGGGGACGGTGTAGAGGGAGATTTACTCTGTATCTAACCCCGTGCTGTAACTGTCCTGGGAGTGTTTGATGGGGACGGTGTAGATGGAGATTTACTCTGTATCTAACCCCGCGCTGTACCTGTCCTGGGAGTGTTTGATGGGGACGGTGTAGAGGGAGCTTTACTCTGTATCTAACCCTGTGCTGTACCTGTCCTGGGAGTGTTTGATGGGGACGGTGTAGAGGGAGCTTTACTCTGTATCTAACCCTGTGCTGTACCTCTCCTGGGAGTGTTTGTTGGGGACGATGTAGAGGGAGATTTACTCTATATCTAACCCCGTGCTGTACCTGTCCTGGGAGTGTTTGATGGGGACGGTGTAGAGAGAGCTTTACTCTGTATCTAACCCCGTGCTGTATCTGTCCTGGGAGTGTTTGATGGGGACAGTGTAGATGGAGATTTACTCTGTATCTAACCCTGTGCTGTAGCTGTCCTGGGTGTGTTTGATGGGGACAGTATAGAGGGAGATTTACTCTGTATCTAACCCCGTGCTGTACCTGTCCTGGGAGTGTTTGATGGGGATGGTGTAGAGGGAGCTTTACTCTGTATCTAACCCCGTGCTGTACATGTCCTGGGAGTGTTTGATGGGGACGGTGTAGAGGGAGATTTACTCTGTATCTAACCCTGTGCTGTACCTGTCCTGGGAATGTTTGATGGGGATGGTGTAGAGGGAGCTTTACTCTGTATCTAACCCCGTGCTGTACCTGTCCTGGGAGTGTTTGATGGGGACAGTGAAGAGGGAGCTTTACTCTATATCTCACCCCATGCTGTACATGTCCTGGGAGTGTTTGATGCGGACAGTGTAGAGGGAGATATACTCTGTCTCTAACCCTGTGCTGTACCTGTACTGGGAGTGTTTGATGGGGGCAGTGTAGAGGGAGCTTTACTCTGTATCTAACCCCGTGCTGTACCTGTCCTGGGAGTGTTTGATGGGGACGGTGTAGAGGGAGATTTACTCTGTATCTAACCCCGTGCTGCACCTGTCCTGGGAGTGTTTGATGTGGACGGTGTAGAGGGAGCTTTACTCTGTATCTAACCCCGTGCTGTACCTGTCCTGGGAGTGTTTGATGGAGACGGTGTAGAGGGAGCTTTACTCTGTATCTAACCCCGTGCTGTACCTGTCCTGGGAGTGTTTGATGGGGATGGTGTTGAGGGAGATTTACTCTGTTTCTAACCCCGTGCTGTACCTGTCCTGGGAGTGTTTGATCGGGATGGTGTAGAGGGAGCTTTACTCTGTATCTAACCCCGTGCTGTACCTGTCCTGGGAGTGTTTGATGGGGACAGTGTAGAGGGAGCTTTACTCTGTATCTAACCCCGTGCTGTACCTGTCCTGGGAGTGTTTGATGGGGACAGTGTAGAGGCAGCTTTACTCTGTATCTCGCCCCGTGCTGTACCTGTCCTGGGAGTGTTTGATGGGGACAGTATAGAGGGAGCTTTACTCTGTATCTAACCCCGTGCTGTACCTGTCCTGGGAGTGTTTGATGGGGACGGTGTAGATGGAGCTTTACTCTGTATCTAACCCCGTGCTGTACTTGTCCTGGGAGTGTTTGTTGGGGACAGTGTAGAGGGAGCTTTACTCTGTATCTAACCCCGTGCTGTACCTGTCCTGGGAGTGTTTGATGGGGATGGTGTAGAGGGAGCCTTACTCAGTATCTAACCCCGTGCTGTACCTGTCCTGGGAGTGTTTAATGGGGACAGTGTAGAGGGAGCTTTACTCTGTATCTAACCCCGTGCTGTACCTCTCCTGGGTGTGTTTGATGGGGACGGTGTAGAGGGAGCTTTACTCTGTATCTAACCCCGTGCTGTACCTGTCCTGGGAGTGTTTGATGGGGACAGTGTAGAGGGAGCTTTACTCTGTTTCTCGCCCCGTGCTGTACCTGTCCTGGGAGTGTTTGATGGGGACACTGCAGAGGGAGCTTTACTCTGTATCTAACCCCGTGCTGTACCTGTCCTGGGAGTGTTTGATGGGGAACAGTGTAGAGGGAGCTTTACTCTGTATCTAACCCCGTGCTGTACCTGTCCTGGGAGTGTTTGATGGGGACAGTGTAGAGGGAGCTTTGCTCTGTATCTAACCCCGTGCTGTACCTGTCCTGGGAGTGTTTGATGGGGACGGTGTAGATGGAGCTTTACTCTGTATCTAACGCCGTGCTGTACCTCTCCTGGGAGTGTTTGATGGGGACAGTGTAGAGGGAGATGTACTCTGTATCTTACCCCGTGTTGTACCTGTCCTGGGAATGTTTGATGGGGACGGTGTAGAGGGAGATTTGCTCTGTATCTAACCCCGTGCTGTACCTGTCCTGGGAGTGTTTGATGGGGACGGTGTAGAGGGAGCTTTACTCTATATCTAACCACGTGCTGTACCTGTCCTGGGAGTGTTTGACGGGGACGGTGTAGAGGGAGATTTACTCTGTATCTAACCCCGTGCTGTACCTGTCCTGGGAGTGTTTGATGGGGACAGTGTAGAGGGAGCTTTACTCTGTATCTAACCCCGTGCTGTACTTGTCCTGGGAGTGTTTGATGGGGACGGTGTAGATGGAGCTTTACTCTGTATCTAACCCTGTGCTGTACCTGTCCTGGGAGTGTTTGATGGGGACGGTGTAGAGGGAGCTTTACTCTGTATCTGACCCCGTGCAGTACCTGTCCTGGGAGTGTTTGATGGGGACAGTGTAGAGGGAGCTTTACTCTGTATCTAACCCCGTGCTGTACCTCTCCTGGGAGTGTTTGATGGGGACAGTGTAGAGGGAGATTTACTCTGTATCTAATCCCGTGCTGTACCTGTCCTGGGAGTGTTTGATGGGGACAGTGTAGAGGGAGCTTTACTCTGTATCTAACCCCGTGCTGTACCTGTCCTGGGAGTGTTTGATGGGGACAGTGTAGAGGGAGCTTTACTCTGTATCTAAACCCGTGCTGTTCCTGTCCTGGGAGTGTTTGATGGGGACGGTGTAGAGGGTACTTTACTCTGTATCTATCGAAATTTAGTCAAAGGTTTCAGTAGTTTTCTTGGAACTGGTATAACCATGGTGTTTATTGTTCACTACAGGTTAATTATTATCATTCGCACCCCTTATTTTCATATCACTTAAACGGCAGGATATGATCTCAGTGTGTTAACTGATCAGGATACACTGTCCTTTCCCCCTCTGGGACCGGGTGTCACAGTGCGTTAGATACACTGTCCTTTCCCCCTCTGGGACCGGGTGTCACAGTGCGTTAGATACACTGATCTTTCCCCCTCTGGGACCGGGTGTCACAGTGCGTTAGATACACTGTCCTTTCGCCCTCTGGGACCAGGTGTCACAGTGCGTTAGATACTCTGTCCTTTCCCCCTCTGGGACGGGTGTCACAGTGCGTTAGATACACTGTCCTTTCGCCCTCTGGGACCAGGTGTCACAGTGCGTTAGAGACACTGTCCTTTCCCCCTCTGGGACCGGGTGTCACTGCGTTAGATACGCTGTCCTTTCCCATTCTGGGACCGGGTGTCACAGTGCGTTAGATACACTGTCCTTACCCCCTCTGGGACCGGGTGTCACAGTGCGTTAGATACACTGTCCTTTCCCCCTCCGGACCGGGTGTCACAGTGCTTTAGATACACTGTCCTTTCCCCCTCTGGGACCGGGTGTCACAGTGCATTAGATACACTGTCCTTTCCCGCTCTGGGACCAGGTGTCACAGTGCGTTAGATACGCTGTCCTTTCCCCCTCTGGGACCAGGTGTCACAGTGCGTTAAATACACTGTCCTTTCCCCCTCCGGACCGGGTGTAACAGTGCGTTAGATCCACTGTCCTTTCCTCCTCTGCGACCGGGTGACACAGTGCATTAGATACACTGTCCTTTCCCCCTCTGGGACCGGGTGTCACAGTGCGTTAGATACACAGTCCTTTCCCCCTCTGGGACCGGGTCTCTCAGTGCGTTAGATACGCTGTCCTTTCCCCCTCTGGGACTGGGTGTCACAGTGCATTAGATACGCTGTCCTTTCCCCCTCTGGGACTGGGTGTCACAGTGCGTTAGATACACTGTCCTTTCCCCCTCTGGGACGGGGTGTCACAGTGCGTTAGATACACTGTCCTTATCCCCTCTGGGGCCGGGTGTCACAGTGCTTTAGATACACTGTCCTTTCCCCCTCCGGACCGGGTGTCACAGTGCGTTAGATACACTGTCCTTTCCCCCTCTGGGACCGGGTGTCACCGCGCGTTAGATACACTGTCCTTTCCCCCTCTGGGACCGGGTGTCACAGTGCGTTAGATACACTGTCCTTTCCCCCTCCGGACCGGGTGTCACAGTGCGTTAGATACACTGTCCTTTCCCCCTCTGGGACCGGGTGTCACAGTGCGTTAGATACACTGTCCTTTCCCCCTCCGGACCGGGTGTCACAGTGCGTTAGATACACTGTCCTTTCCCCCTCTGGGACAGGGTGTCACAAAGCATTAGGTACACTGTCCTTTCCCCTTCTGGGACCGGGTGTTACAGTGCATTAGATACACTGTCCTTTCCCCCGTCTTGGACCGGGTGTCACAGTGCATTAGATACACTGTCCTTTCCCCCTCTGGGACTAGGTGTCACAGTGCGTTACATACACTGTCCTTTTCCTCTCTGCGACCGGGTGTCACAGTGCGTTAGATACACTGTCCTTTCCCCCTCTGGGACCGGATATCACAGCGCGTTGGATACACTGTCCTTTCCCCCTCTGGGACCGGGTGTCACAGTGCTTTAGATACACTGTCCTTTCCCTCTCTGGGACCGGGTATCACAGTGCTTTAGATACATTGTCCTTTCCCCCTCTGGGACCAGGTGTCACAGTGCGTTAGATACACTGCCCTTTCGCCCTCTGGGACCAGGTGTCACAGTGCGTTAGATACTCTGTCCTTTCCCCCTCTGGGACGGGTGTCACAGTGCGTTAGATACACTGTCCGTTACCCCTCTGGGACTGGGTGTCACAGTGCGTTAGATACACTGTCCTTTCCCCCTCTGGGACTAGGTGTCACAGTGTGTTAGATACACTGTCCTTTCGCCCTCTGGGACCAGGTGTCACAGTGCGTTAGATACACTGTCCTTTCCCCCTCTGGGACCGGGTGTCACTGCGTTAGATACGCTGTCCTTTCCCATTCTGGGACCGGGTGTCACAGTGCATTAGATACACTGTCCTTTCCCCCGTCTTGGAACGGGTGTCACAGTGCGTTAGATACGCTGTCCTTTCCTCCTCTGGGACCGGGTGTCACAGTGCGTTAGATACGCTGTCCTTTCCCCTTCTGGGACCGGGTGTCACAGTGCGTTAGATACACTGTCCTTTCCCTCTCTGGGTACTGGTGTCACAGTGCGTTAGATACACTGTCCTTTCCCCCTCTGGGTACTGGTGTCACAGTGCGTTAGATACACTGTCCTTTCCTCCTCTGGGACCAGGTGTCAGAGTGCGTTAGATACACTGTCCTTTCCCGCTCTGGGACCAGGTGTCACAGTGCGTTAGATACGCTGTCCTTTCCCCCTTTGGGACCAGGTGTCACAGTGCGTTAAATACACTGTCCTTTCCCCCTCCGGACCGGGTGTCACAGTGCGTTAGATACACTGCCCTTTCCCCCTCTGGGACTGGGTGTCACAGTGCCTTAGATACGCTGTCCTTTCCCCCTCTGGGACTGGGTGTCACAGTGCGTTAGATACACTGTCCTTTCCCCCTCTGGGACCGGGTGTCACAGTGCGTTAGATACACTGTCCTTACCCCCTCTGGGACCGGGTGTCACAGTGCGTTAGATACACTGTCCTTTCCACCTCCGGACCGGGTGTCACAGTGCGTTAGATACACTGCACTTTCCCCCTCTGGGACCATGTGTCACAGTGCGTTAGATACACTGTCCTTTCCCCCTCTGGGACCGGGTGTCACAGTGCGTTAGATACACTGCACTTTCCCCCTCTGGGACCGGGTGTCACAGTGCGTTAGATACACTGTCCTTTCCCCCTCTGGGACCGGGTGTCACAGTGCGTTAGATACACTGTCCTTTCACACTCTGGGACAGGGAGTCACAGTGCGTTAGATACACTGTCCTTTCCCCCCTCTGGGACCGGGTGTCACAGAGCGTTAGATACACTGTCCTTTCCCCCTCTGGGACCGGGTGTCACAGTGCGTTAGATACATTGTCCTGACCCCCTCTGGGACCGGGTGTCAGAGTGCGTTAGATACACTGTCCTTTCCCCCTCTGGGACCGGGTGTCACAGTGCGTTAGATACACTGTCCTTTCCCCCTCTGGGACCGGGTGTCACAGTGCATTAGATACACTGTCCTTTCCCCTTCTGGGACCGGGTGTCACAGTGCATTAGATACACTGTCCTTTCCCCCGTCTTGGACCGGTTGTCACAGTGTGTTACATACACTGTCCTTTTCCTCTCTGCGACCGGGTGTCACAGTGTGTTAGATACACTGTCCTTTCCCCCTCTGGGACCGGGTATCACAGTGCGTTAGATACACTGTCCTTTCCCCCTCTGGGACCGGGTGTCACAGTGCTTTAGATACACTGTCCTTTCCCTCTCTGGCACCGGGTATCACAGTGCGTTAGATACATTGTCCTTTCCCCCTCTGGGACCAGGTGTCACAGTGCGTTAGATACTCTGTCCTTTCCCCCTCTGGGACGGGTGTCACAGTGCGTTAGATACACTGTCCTTTCGCCCTCTGGGACCAGGTGTCACAGTGCGTTAGATACTCTGTCCTTTCCCCCTCTGGGACGGGTGTCACAGTGCGTTAGATACACTGTCCTTTCGCCCTCTGGGACCAGGTGTCACAGTGCGTTAGATACACTGTCCTTTCCCCCTCTGGGACCGGGTGTCGCAGTGCGTTAGATACACTGTCCTTTCCCCCTCTGGGACAGGGTGTCACAGTGCGTTAGATACACTGTCCTTTCCCCCTCTGGGACCGGGTGTCATAGTGCGTTAGATACACTGTCCTTTCCCCCTCTGGGACCGGGTCTCACAGTGCATTAGATACACTGTCCTTTCCCCCTCTGGGTCCGGGTGTCACAGTGCGTTAGATACACTGTCCTTTCCCCCTCTGGGACCGGGTGTCAAGTGCGTTAGATACTTACAAACTCTACTTGCTCCCATCACATCGTGTTGATAAAGGTGACGTGGGGGAGGGGAGGTTTTCAGGGGTGGGTAGGCTACAGAGGTAGGGAGGGTTTTAGGGGCTGGAGGAGGTTACAGAGATAAGGAAGGATGTAGGGTCTGGAGGAGGTTACAGAGATAGGATGGGGTGTAGGGGCTGGGCGAGGTTACAGAGATATGGAGGGGTGTAGGGGCTGGAGGAGGTTACAGAGGTAGGGTTGTAGGGGACTGGAGGAGGTTACAGAGGTAGGGAAGTTTGTAGGGGCTGGAGGAGGTTACAGAGATAGGGAAGGTTGTAGGGACTGGAGGAGTTTACTGAGATAGGGAGGGTTGTAGGGTCTGGAGGAGGTTACAGCGAAAGAGGATTGTAGGGACTGGGGGAGGTTACAGAGATAGGGTGGAGTGTAGCAGCGGACGAGGTTACAGAGATAGGGAGGGTTGTAGGCACTGGAGGAGTTTACAGAGATAGGGAGGGTTGTAGGGGCTGGAGGAGGTTACAGAGATAGGGAGGGGTGTAGGGGCTGGAGGAGGTTACAGAGATAGGGAGGGGTGTAGGGCCTGGAGGAGGTTACAGAGATAGGAAGGGGGAGTGAGGTCCATGGAGAGTATTTGCAAACGAGGGTGTGAATGTGAAAATGGAGGGGTTGCCGGACCGGGAGCCAGTGTGGGTCAGCGAGATACAGGGGGTGAGGGGTGAGAGGGACTCGGTGTGAGTTCAGACACGTGGGGAGCAGCAGGGTTTGGGACAAGCTGAAGTTTACGTGGGGCGGAATGTGGGAGAGCAGCCGGCTGGAACAGTCGAGTCCGGGGGTAAGTCGGGCGCCGGCGAGGGTTTCAGCAGCCGATGAGCTGAGACAGGGGCACGAAGGTTAGGATTGAGCCGCAAAGTGAAGCTGATGGCAGGGGCCGAGGGCACTGTACGCCAGAGTCCCTGGAGGAGTTAAAGAAGTGAGGGGAGGTGATGGTGGTGAGGGGAGGGGATGTTAAAAAGGTAATCAGGATAGCTAAGAGAGTGCATTAGCAAGGGTAGGACCATTTAGGGTCCCTAGAGATAACGTGTGCGTGTGTGTGTGTGTGTGTGGGTGTGTGGACCCAGAAGAGGTGGGTACAATCCTCAATGAATACTTTGCATCAGTCTTCACAGTGGAGTAGGATGACACAGGTACGGACATCAGAGTGGAAGACTGTGAAATATTAGAGGGAGTTAACGTAGAGAGAGAGAGAGGAAGTACCAGCCAGTTTAGCAGCATTAAAAGCGTCCTGGCAGTAATTTTCCAATCCCCTCAGGCCCCAGGGTGAGGTGCCAGAGGACTGGTACCGTCGTCCCATTATGATAGAGCAGGAAATTAACAGGCCGGTTGGTCTAGCCTTGGTGGCGGGGGAGTTGTTGGAGAGAATCCTGAGGGACGGCGCACATCCACACTTGGAGAGACGCGGATTTAATCAGGGATCGTCGGCGTGGGTTTGTTAAGGGAGGGTCCTGTTTGACAGGTGTGATGGGGCATTTGGAGGAGGTAGCCAAGGGGGTTGATGAGGGTGGTGCTTTTGATGTGGTCCACACGGGCTTCGAGCAAGGCTTTCGATAAGGTCCCTCACGGCAGACTGGCCAAGGATGTAAGAGCCTATGGGGATCCAAGGCAAAGTGGCAAAATTGGCCGAGAGGCAGGAAGCAGAGGGTGATGGTAGAGGGGTGTTTCTGTGACTGGAAGTCTGTGTCCAGTGGGGGTCTGCAAGGGCTCGGGTCTTGGGGCCCTGGCTGTTTGTGGTGCACCTGAACGATTTGGGCTTAAAGGTCGGGGGTATGATCAAGAAGGTTAAGGGTGACACAAGCATTGGTAGAGTGGCGAGTAGTGAGGTGGAGAGCAGTAAACTGTAAGAGGATATCAATGGACTGGGTCAGGTGGGCAGAGAAGTGGCAAATGGAGTTCAACCCGGAAAATTGTGAGGCGATGCATTTGGGGAGGGCTGACAAGGCAACGGGCGAATGGTGGGACCCTGGAAAGCACTGGAGATCAGAGGGACCTTGGTGGACCTATCCACAGATCCCTGGAGGTAGCGGGACAGGTAGATAAGGAGGTTAAGAAGGCGTATGGGATACTTGCCTTTAACAGCCAAGGTGGAGAATACAAGAGCAGGGAGGTTAGCCAGGAACTGACTCAAACGCTGGTGAGGCCACAGCTAGAGTACTGCGTTCAGTCCTGATCACCACGTTGTAGGAAGGATGTGGTGGCGCTGGAGAAGGTGCAGAGGAGATTCACCAGGACGCTGGCTGGGCTGGAGGGTCTGAGCTATGGGGAAAGATCGGAAAGGCCGGGGTTGTTTAACTTGGAGCAGCGAAGGTTGAGAGGGGGCCTGATAGGAGGTGTGTAAGGTGATGAGGGGCAGAGATAGGGTGGAGAGGAGGGCACTTTATCCATTAGTGGAGGGGGTCAAGAACCAGGGGGGGGCATAGATTAAAGGTAAAGGGGTAGGAGGCGAAGAGGGGGAGTTGAGGGGAATTTGTTTCACCCTGAGGCTGGTGGGAGACTAGAACTCACGGCCTGAAGGGGAGGTGGAGTCAGAAACTCTCGTAACGTTGAACAAACATTGAGGTATTGACTCTCGTTGACACAGCCGCCAGGGCTATGGGCCAAGGGCTGGAACAGGGGATCAGTGCAGACAGATCTTTGTTGGCCAGAGCAGATAGGATGGGCCGAATGGCCTCCTTTCTGTTCGGAAACTGTCTACGAGGTGGAATGGGTGGTCTCCGCTGTGGTGGTGGGGGCGGATTGGGGGTGGGGTGGGGGGGGGGCAGCTGTGAGGTTGGGAGCATGTGTTGGGGTCCAACATGACACGGAGTACATGAACGTGTTGAACGAGCAATTCGCAAAGGAAACCAGTGATACGAACAGAGAGACTGAGCGTGGTGAGGAGGGAAGGGCATGGATCGGGGAGAATCAGGTGAGGTGAGATCATGCAGCAGCTCAGAACAGGAGTATCTAACCCCGCGGTGTACCTGTCCTGGGAGTGTTTGATGGGGACGGTGTAGAGGGAGCTTTACTCTGTATCTAACCCTGTGCTGTACCTGTCCTGGGAGTGTTTGATGGGGACGGTGTAGCGGGAGCTTTACTCTGTATCTAACCCCGTGCTGTACCTGTCCTGGGAGTGTTTGATGGGGCCGGTGCAGAGGGAGCTTTACTCTGTATCTAACCCCGTGCTGTACATATCCTGGGAGTGTTTGATGGGGACAGTGTAGATGGAGCTTTACTCTGTATCTAAGCCTGTGCTGTACCTGTCCTGGGAGTGTTTGATGGGGACGGTGTAGAGGGAGCTTTACTCTGTATCTAACCCCGTGCTGTACCTGTCCTGGGAGTGTTTGATGGGGACGGTGTAGATGGAGCTTTACTCTGTATCTAACCCTGTGCTGTACCTGTCCTGGGAGTGTTTGATGGGGACGGTGTAGAGGGAGCTTTACTCTGTATCTAACCCCGTGCTGTACCTGTCCTGGGAGTGTTTGATGGGGACGGTGTAGAGAGAGCTTTACTCTGTATCTAACCCCGTGCTGTACCTGTCCTGGGAGTGTTTGATGGGGATAGTGTAGAGGGAGCTTTACTCTGTATCTAGCCCCGTGCTGTATCTGTCCTGGGAGTGTTTGATGGGGACAGTGTAGATGGAGATTTACTCTGTATCTAACCCTGTGCTGTACCTGTCCTGGGAGTGTTTGATGGGGACGGTGTAGAGGGAGGTTTACTCTGTATCTAACCCTGTGCAGTACCTGTCCTGGGTGTGTTTGATGGGGACAGTGTAGAGGGATACTTACTCTGTATCTAACCCCGTGCTGCACCTGTCCTGGGAGTGTTTGATGGGGACGGTGTAGAGGGAGCTTTACTCTGTATCTAACCCCGTGCTGTACATGTCCTGGGAGTGTTTGATGGGGACAGTGTAGAGGGAGCTTTACTCTGTATCTAACCCCGTGCTGTACCTCTCCTGGGAGTGCTTGATGGGGACGGTGTAGAGGGAGATTTACTCTGTATCTAACCCCGTGCTGTAACTGTCCTGGGAGTGTTTGTTGGGGACGATGTAGAGGGAGATTTACTCTGTATCTAACCCCGTGCTGTATCTGTCCTGGGAGTGTTTGATGGGGACAGTGTAGATGGAGATTTACTCTGTATCTAACCCTGTGCTGTAGCTGTCCTGGGTGTGTTTGATGGGGACAGTATAGAGGGAGATTTACTCTGTATCTAACCCCGTGCTGTACCTGTCCTGGGAGTGTTTGATGGGGAAAGTGTAGAGGGAGATTTACTCTGTATCTAACCCTGTGCTGTACCTGTCCTGGGAATGTTTGATGGGGATGGTGTAGAGGGAGCTTTACTCTGTATCTAACCCTGTGCTGTACCTGTCCTGGGAGTGTTTGATGGGGACGGTGTAGAGGGAGCTTTACTTGTATCTAACCCTGTGCTGTACCTGTCCTGGGAGTGTTTGATGGGGACAGTGTAGAGGGAGCTTTACTCTGTATCTAACCCCATGCTGTACATGTCCTGGGAGTGTTTGATGGGGACAGTGTAGAGGGAGCTTTACTCTGTATCTAACCCTGTGCTGTACCTGTCCTGGGAGTGTTTGATGGGGACGGTGTAGAGGAAGCTTTACTCTGTATCTAACCCTGTGCTCTACCTGTCCTGGGAGTGTTTGATGGGGACTGTGTATAGGGAGCTTTACTCTATATCTCACCCCATGCTGTACATGTCCTGGGAGTGTTTGATGCGGACAGTGTAGAGGGAGATTTACTCTGTCTCTAACCCTGTGCTGTACCTGTACTGGGAGTGTTTGATGGGCGCAGTGTAGAGGGAGCTTTACTCTGTATCTAACCCCGTGCTGTACCTGTCCTGGGAGTGTTTGATGGGGACGGTGTAGAGGGAGATTTGCTCTGTATCTAACCCCGTGCTGTACCTGTCCTGGGAGTGTGTGATGGGGACGGTGTAGAGGGAGCTTTACTTTGTATCCAACCCTGTGCTGTACCTGTCCTGGGAGTGTTTGATGGGGACAGTGTAGAGGGAGATTTACTCTGTATCTAACCCCGTGCTGTACCTGTCCTGGGAGTGTTTGATGTGGACGGTGTAGAGGGAGCTTTACTCTGTATCTAACCCCGTGCTGTACCTGTCCTGGGAGTGTTTGATGGAGACAGTGTAGAGGGAGCTTTACTCTGTATCTAACCCCGTGCTGTACCTGTCCTGGGAGTGTTTGATGGGGATGGTGTTGAGAGAGATTTACTCTGTATCTAACCCCGTGCTGTACCTGTCCTGGGAGTGTTTGATCGGGATGGTGTAGAGGGAGCTTTACTCTGTATCTAACCCCGTGCTGTACCTGTCCTGGGAGTGTTTGATGGGGACAGTGTAGAGGGAGCTTTACTCTGTATCTAACCCCGTGCTGTACCTGTCCTGGGAGTGTTTGATGGGGACAGTGTAGAGGCAGCTTTACTCTGTATCTCGCCCCGTGCTGTACCTGTCCTGGGAGTGTTTGATGGGGACAGTATAGAGGGAGCTTTACTCTGTATCTAACCCCGTGCTGTACCTGTCCTGGGAGTGTTTGATGGTGACGGTGTAGATGGAGCTTTACTCTGTATCTAACCCCGTGCTGTACTTGTCCTGGGAGTGTTTGTTGGGGACAGTGTAGAGGGAGCTTTACTCTGTATCTAACCCCGTGCTGTACCTGTCCTGGGAGTGTTTGATGCGGATGGTGTAGAGGGAGCTTTACTCAGTATCTAACCCCGTGCTGTACCTGTCCTGGGAGTGTTTAATGGGGACAGTGTAGAGGGAGCTTTACTCTGTATCTAACCCCGTGCTGTACCTGTCCTGGGAGTGTTTGATGGGGACATGTAGAGGGAGCTTTACTCTGTATCTAACCCCGTGCTGTACCTGTCCTGGGAGTGTTTAATGGGGACAGTGTAGAGGGAGCTTTACTCTGTATCTAACCCCGTGCTGTACCTCTCCTGGGAGTGTTTGATGGGGACGGTGTAGAGGGAGCTTTACTCTGTATCTAACCCCGTGCTGTACCTGTCCTGGGAGTGTTTGATGGGGACAGTGTAGAGGGAGCTTTACTCTGTTTCTCGCCCCGTGCTGTACCTGTCCTGGGAGTGTTTGATGGGGACACTGCAGAGGGAGCTTTACTCTGTATCTAACCCCGTGCTGTACTTGTCCTGGGAGTGTTTGATGGGGAACAGTGTAGAGGGAGCTTTACTCTGTATCTAAACCCGTGCTGTACCTGTCCTGGGAGTGTTTGATGGGGACAGTGTAGAGGGAGCTTTACTCTGTATCTAACCCCGTGCTGTACCTGTCCTGGGAGTGTTTGATGGGGATGGTGTAGATGGAGCTTTACTCTGTATCTAACGCCGTGCTGTACCTCTCCTGGGAGTGTTTGATGGGGACAGTGTAGAGGGAGATGTACTCTGTATCTTACCCCGTGCTGTACCTGTCCTGGGAATGTTTGATGGGGACGGTGTAGAGGGAGCTTTACTCTGTATCTAACCCCGTGCTGTACCTGTCCTGGGAGTGTTTGATGGGGACAGTGTAGAGGGAGCTTTACTCTGTATCTAACCCCGTGCTGTACCTCTCCTGGGAGTGTTTGATGGGGACAGTGTAGAGGGAGATTTACTCTGTATCTAATCCCGTGCTGTACCTGTCCTGGGAGTGTTTGATGGGGACAGTGTAGAGGGAGCTTTACTCTGTATCTAACCCCGTGCTGTACCTGTCCTGGGAGTGTTTGATGGGGACAGTGTAGAGGGAGCTTTACTCTGTATCTAAACCCGTGCTGTACCTGTCCTGGGAGTGTTTGATGGGGACAGTGTAGAGGAAGCTTTACTCTGTATCTATCGAAATTTAGTCAAAGGTTTCAGTAGTTTTCTTGGAACTGGTATAACCATGGTGTTTATTGTTCACTACAGGTTAATTATTATCATTCGCACCCCTTATTTTCATATCACTTAAACGGCAGGATATGATCTCAGTGTGTTAACTGATCAGGATACACTGTCCTTTCCCCCTCTGGGACCAGGTGTCACAGTGCGTTAGATACACTGTCCTTTCCCCCTCAGGGACCGGGTGTCACAGTGCGTTAGATACACTGTCCTTTCCCCCTCTGGGACCGGGTGTCACAGTGCATTAGATACACTGATCTTTCCCCCTCTGGGACCGGGTGTCACAGTGCGTTAGATACACTGTCCTTTCGCCCTCTGGGACCAGGTGTCACAGTGCGTTAGATACTCTGTCCTTTCCCCCTCTGGGACGGGTGTCACAGTGCGTTAGATACACTGTCCTTTCGCCCTCTGGGACCAGGTGTCACAGTGCGTTAGATACACTGTCCTTTCCCCCTCTGGGACCGGGTGTCACTGCGTTAGATACGCTGTCCTTTCCCATTCTGGGACCGGGTGTCACAGTGCATTAGATACACTGTCCTTACCCCCTCTGGGACCGGGTGTCACAGTGCGTTAGATACACTGTCCTTTCCCCCTCCGGACCGGGTGTCACAGTGCGTTAGATACACTGTCCTTTCCCCCTCTGGGACCGGGTGTCACAGTGCTTTAGATACACTGTCCTTTCCCGCTCTGGGACCGGGTGTCACAGTGCGTTAGATACACTGTCCTTTCCCCCTCTGGGACCGCGTGTCACAGTGCGTTAGATACACTGTCCTTTCCCGCTCTGGGACCAGGTGTCACAGTGCGTTAGATACGCTGTCCTTTCCTCCTCTGGGACCAGGTGTCACAGTGCGTTAAATACACTGTCCTTTCCCCCTCCGGACCGGGTGTAACAGTGCGTTAGATCCACTGTCCTTTCCTCCTCTGCGACCGGGTGACACATTGCATTAGATACACTGTCCTTTCCCCCTCTGGGACCGGGTGTCACAGTGCGTTAGATACACAGTCCTTTCCCCCTCTGGGACCGGGTCTCTCAGTGCGTTAGATACGCTGTCCTTTCCCCCTCTGGGACTGGGTGTCACAGTGCATTAGATACGCTGTCCTTTCCCCCTCTGGGACTGGGTGTGACAGTGCGTTAGATACACTGTCCTTTCCCCCTCTGGGACGGGGTGTCACAGTGCGTTAGATACACTGTCCTTATCCCCTCTGGGACCGGTTGTCACAGTGCGTTAGATACACTGTCCTTTCCCCCTCTGGGACCGGGTGTCACAGTGCGTTAGATACACTGTCCTTTCCCCCTCTGGGACCGGGTGTCACCGCGCGTTAGATACACTGTCCTTTCCCCCTCTGGGACCGGGTGTCACAGTGCGTTAGATACACTGTCCTTTCCCCCTCCGGACCGGGTGTCACAGTGCGTTAGATACACTGTCCTTTCCCCCTCTGGGACCGGGTGTCACAGTGCGTTAGATACACTGTCCTTTCCCCCTCCGGACCGGGTGTCACAGTGCGTTAGATACACTGTCCTTTCACCCTCTGGGACCGGGTGTCACAGTGCGTTAGATACGCTGTCCTTTCCCCCTCTGGGACCGGGTGTCACAGTGCGTTAGATACACTGTCCTTTCCCCCTCTGGGACAGGGTGTCACAAAGCATTAGGTACACTGTCCTTTCCCCTTCTGGGACCGGGTGTTACAGTGCATTAGATACACTGTCCTTTCCCCCGTCTTGGACCGGGTGTCACAGTGCGTTACATACACTGTCCTTTTCCTCTCTGCGACCGGGTGTCACAGTGCGTTAGATACACTGTCCTTTCCCCCTCTGGGACCGGGTATCACAGCACGTTAGATACACTGTCCTTTCCCCCTCTGGGACCGGGTGTCACAGTGCTTTAGATACACTGTCCTTTCCCTCTGTGGGACCGGGTATCACAGTGCTTTAGATACATTGTCCTTTCCCCCTCTGGGACCAGGTGTCACAGTGCGTTAGATACACTGTCCTTTCGCCCTCTGGGACCAGGTGTCACAGTGCGTTAGATACTCTGTCCTTTCCCCCTCTGGGACGGGTGTCACAGTGCGTTAGATACACTGTCCTTTCGCCCTCTGGGACCAGGTGTCACAGTGCGTTAGATACTCTGTACTTTCCCGCTCTGGGACGGGTGTCACAGTGCGTTAGATACACTGTCCTTTCGCCCTCTGGGACCAGGTGTCACAGTGCGTTAGATACACTGTCCTTTCCCCCTCTGGGACCGGGTGTCACTGCGTTAGATACGCTGTCCTTTCCCATTCTGGGACCGGGTGTCACAGTGCATTAGATACACTGTCCTTTCCCCCGTCTTGGAACGGGTGTCACAGTGCGTTAGATACGCTGTCCTTTCCTCCTCTGGGACCGGGTGTCACAGTGCGTTAGATACACTGTCCTTTCCCACTCTGGGACCAGGTGTCACAGTGCGTTAGATACGCTGTCCTTTCTCCCTCTGGGAACGGGTGTCACAGTGCGTTAGATACGCTGTCCTTTCCTCCTCTGGGACCGGGTGTCACAGTGCGTTAGATACACTGTCCTTTCCCCCTCTGGGACCAGGTGTCACAGTGCGTTAGATACGCTGTCCTTTCTCCCTCTGGGATCGGGTGTCACAGTGCGTTAGATACACTGTCCTTTCCCTCTCTGGGTACTGGTGTCACAGTGCGTTAGATACACTGTCCTTTCCCCCTCTGGGTACTGGTGTCACAGTGCGTTAGATACACTGTCCTTTCCTCCTCTGGGACCAGGTGTCACAGTGCGTTAGATAAACTGTCCTTTCCCGCTCTGGGACCAGGTGTCACAGTGCGTTAGATACGCTGTCCTTTCCCCCTCTGGGACCAGGTGTCACAGTGCGTTAAATACACTGTCCTTTCCCCCTCCGGACCGGGTGTCACAGTGCGTTAGATACACTGCCCTTTCCCCCTCTGGGACTGGGTGTCACAGTGCCTTAGATACGCTGTCCTTTCCCCCTCTGGGACTGGGTGTCACAGTGCGTTAGATACACTGTCCTTTCCCCCTCTGGGACCGGATGTCACAGTGCGTTAGATACACTGTCCTTACCCCCTCTGGGACCGGGTGTCACAGTGCGTTAGATACACTGTCCGTTCCCCCTCCGGACCGGGTGTCACAGTGCGTTAGATACACTGCACTTTCCCCCTCTGGGACCATGTGTCACAGTGCGTTAGATACACTGTCCTTTCCCCCTCTGGGACCGGGTGTCACAGTGCGTTAGATACACTGCACTTTCCCCCTCTGTGACCGGGTGTCACAGTGCGTTAGATACACTGTCCTTTCCCCCTCTGGGACCGGGTGTCACAGTGCGTTAGATACACTGTCCTTTCACACTCTGGGACAGGGAGTCACAGTGCGTTAGATACACTGTCCTTTCCCCCCTCTGGGACCGGGTGTCACAGTGCGTTAGATACACTGTCCTTTCCCCCTCTGGTTCCGGGTGTCACAGTGCGTTAGATACACTGTCCTGACCCCCTCTGGGACCGGGTGTCACAGTGCATTAGATACACTGTCCTTTCCCCTTCTGGGACCGGGTGTCACAGTGCATTAGATACACTGTCCTTTCCCCCGTCTTGGACCGGTTGTCACAGTGCGTTACATACACTGTCCTTTTCCTCTCTGCGACCGGGTGTCACAGTGCGTTAGATACACTGTCCTTTCCCCCTCTGGGACCGGGTATCACAGTGCGTTAGATACAATGTCCTTTCCCCCTCTGGGACCGGGTGTCACAGTGCTTTAGATACACTGTCCTTTCCCTCTCTGGGACCGGGTATCACAGTGCCTTAGATACATTGTCCTTTCCCCCTCTGGGACCAGGTGTCACA
Organism: Isurus oxyrinchus; assembly: GCA_026770705.1. Lineage (NCBI taxonomy): Eukaryota > Metazoa > Chordata > Chondrichthyes > Lamniformes > Lamnidae > Isurus > Isurus oxyrinchus. The sequence continues at coordinate 7,176 of JANJGN010004272.1, read as the reverse complement.
GTGCGTTAGATACTCTGTCCTTTCCCCCTCTGGGACGGGTGTCACAGTGCGTTAGATACACTGTCCTTTCGCCCTCTGGGACCAGGTGTCACAGTGCGTTAGATACTCTGTCCTTTCCCCCTCTGGGACGGGTGTCACAGTGCGTTAGATACACTGTCCTTTCGCCCTCTGGGACCAGGTGTCACAGTGCGTTAGATACACTGTCCTTTCCCCCTCTGGGACCGGGTGTCACTGCGTTAGATACGCTGTCCTTTCCCATTCTGGGACCGGGTGTCACAGTGCATTAGATACACCGTCCTTTCCCCCGTCTTGGAACGGTTGTCACAGTGCGTTAGATACGCTGTCCTTCCCTCCTCTGGGACCGGGTGTCACAGTGCGTTAGATACACTGTCCTTTCCCCCTCTGGGACCAGGTGTCACAGTGCGTTAGATACGCTGTCCTTTCCCCCTCTGGGACCGGGTGTCACAGTGCGTTAGATACACTGTCCTTTCCCTCTCTGGGTACTGGTGTCACAGTGCGTTAGATACACTGTCCTTTCCCACTCTGGGTACTGGTGTCACAGTGCGTTAGATACACTGTCCTTTCCCCCTCTGGGACCAGGTGTCACAGTGCGTTAGATACACTGTCCTTTCCCGCTCTGGGACCAGGTGTCACAGTGCGTTAGATACGCTGTCCTTTCCCCTCTGGGACCAGGTGTCACAGTGCGTTAAATACACTGTCCTTTCCCCCGCCGACCGGGTGTCACAGTGCGTTAGATACACTGTCCTTTCCCCCTCTGGGACTGGGTGTCACAGTGCCTTAGATACGCTGTCCTTTCCCCCTCTGGGACTGGGTGTCACAGTGCGTTAGATACACTGTCCTTTCCCCCTCTGGGACCGGGTGTCACAGTGCGTTAGATACACTGTCCTTACCCCCTCTGGGACCGGGTGTCACAGTGCGTTAGATACACTGTCCTTTCCCCCTCCGGACCGGTGTCACAGTGCGTTAGATACACTGGCACTTTCCCCCTCTGGGACCGTGTGTCACAGTGCGTTAGATACACTGTCCTTTCCCCCTCTGGGACCGGGTGTCACAGTGCGTTAGATACACTGCACTTTCCCCCTCTGGGACCGGGTGTCACAGTGCGTTAGATACACTGTCCTTTCCCCCTCCGGACCGGGTGTCACAGTGCGTTAGATACACTGTCCTTTCCCCTCTGGGACCGGGTGTCACAGTGCGTTAGATACACTGTCCTTTCACACTCTGGGACAGGGAGTCACAGTGCGTTAGATACACTGTCCTTTCCCCCCTCTGGGACCGGGTGTCACAGAGCGTTAGATACACTGTCCTTTCCCCCTCTGGGACCAGGTGTCACAGTGCGTTAGATACACTGTCCTTTCCCCCTCTGGACCGGGTGTCACAGTGCGGTTAGATATACTGTCCTTTCCCCCTCTGGGACCGGGTGTCACAGTGCATTAGATACACTGTCCTTTCCCCCTCTGGGACCGGGTGTCACAGTGCGTTAGATACACTATCCTTTCCCCCTCTGGGACCGGGTGTCACAGTGCGTTAGATATACTGTCTTTTCCCCCTCTGGGACCAGGTGTCACAGTGCGCTAGATACACTGTCCTTTCCCCCTCTGGGACCGGGTGTCACAGTGCGTTAGATACACTGTCCTTTCCCCCTCTGGGACCGGGTGTCACAGTGCGTTAGATACACTGTCCTTTCCCCCTCTGGGACCGGGTGTCACAGTGCGTTAGATACGCTGTCCTTTCCCCCTCAGGGACCGGGTGTCAGAGTGCGTTAGTTACACTGTCCTTTCCCCCTCTGGGACCGGGTGTCACAGTGCGTTAGATACACTGCACTTTCCCCCTCTGGGACCGGGTGTCACAGTGCGTTAGATACACTGCACTTTCCCCCTCTGGGACCGGGGTGTCACAGTGCGTTAGATACACTGTCCTTTCCCCTCTGGGACCGGGTGTCACAGTGCGTTAGATACACTGTCCTTTCACACTCTGGGACAGGGAGTCACAGTGCGTTAGATACACTGTCCTTTCCCCCCTCTGGGAGCCGGGTGTCACAGAGCGTTAGATACACTGTCCTTTCCCCCTCTGGGACCGGGTGTCACAGTGCGTTAGATACACTGTCCTTTCCCCCTCTGGGACCGGGTGTCACAGTGCGTTAGATACACTGTCCTTTCCCCTCTGGGACCGGGTGTCACAGTGCGTTAGATACACTGTCCTTTCCCCCTCTGGGACCGGGTGTCACAGTGCGTTAGATATACTGTCTTTTCCCCCTCTGGGACCGGGTGTCACAGTGCGTTAGATACACTGTCGTTTCTTCCTCTGGGACCGGGTGTCACAGTGCGTTAGATATACTGTCTTTTCCCCCTCTGGGACCGGGTGTCACAGTGTGTTAGATACACTGTCCTTTCACGCTCTGGGACAGGGAGTCACAGTGCGTTAGATACACTGTCCTTTCCCCCCTCTGGGACCGGGTGTCACAGAGCGTTAGATACGACCGTCCTTTCCCCCTCTGGGACCAGGTGTCACAGTGCGTTAGATACACTGTCCTTTCCCCCTCTGGGACCGGGGTGTCACAGTGCGTTAGATACACTGTCCTTTCCCCCTCTGGGACCGGGTGTCACAGTGCGTTAGATATACTGTCCTTTCCCCCTCTGGGACCGGGTGTCACAGTGCGTTAGATACACTGTCCTTTCCCCCTCTGGGACCGGGTGTCACAGTGCGTTAGATACACTATCCTTTCCCCCTCTGGGACCGGGTGTCACAGTGCGTTAGATATACTGTCTTTCCCCTCTGGGACCAGGTGTCACAGTGCGCTAGATACACTGTCCTTTCCCCCTCTGGGACCGGGTGTCACAGTGCGTTAGATACACTGTCCTTTCCCCCTCTGGGACCGGGTGTCACAGTGCGTTAGATACACTGTCCTTTCCCCTCTGGGACCGGGTGTCACAGTGCGTTAGATACACTGTCTTTCCCCCTCTGGGACCGGGTGTCACAGTGCGTTAGATACACTGTCCTTTCCCCCTCTGGGACCGGGTGTCACAGTGCGTTAGATACGCTGTCCTTTCCCCCTCAGGGACCGGGTGTCAGAGTGCGTTAGTTACACTGTCCTTTCCCCCTCTGGGACCTGGGTGTCACAGTGCGTTAGATACACTGCACTTTCCCCCTTTGGGACCGGTGTCACAGTGCGTTAGATACACTGCACTTTCCCCTCTGGGACCGGGTGTCACAGTGCGTTAGATACACTGTCCTTTCCCCCTCTGGACCGGGTGTCACAGTGCGTTAGATACACTGTCCTTTCACACTCTGGGACAGGGAGTCACAGTGCGTTAGATACACTGTCCTTTCCCCCCTCTGGGACCGGGTGTCACAGTGCGTTAGATACACTGTCCTTTCCCCTCTGGGACCGGGTGTCACAGTGCGTTAGATACACTGTCCTTTCCCCCTCTGGGGACCGGGTGTCACAGTGCGTTAGATACACTGTCCTTTCCCCCTCTGGGACCGGGTGTCACAGTGCGTTAGATACACTGTCCTTTCCCCCTCTGGGACCGGGTGTCACAGTGCGTTAGATATACTGTCTTTTCCCCTCTGGGACCGGGTGTCACAGTGCGTTAGATACACTGTCGTTTCTTCCTCTGGGACCGGGTGTCACAGTGCGTTAGATACACTGTCTTTTCCCCCTCTGGGACCGGGTGTCACAGTGCATTAGATACACTGTCCTTTCCCCCTCTGGGACCGGGTGTCACAGTGCGTTAGATGCACTGTCCTTTCCCCCTCTGGGACCGGGTGTCACAGTGCGTTAGATAAGCTGTCCTTTCCCCCTCTGGGACAGGGTGTCACAGTGTGTTAGATACACTGTCCTTTCCCCTCTGGGACCGAGTGTCACAGTGCGTTATATACACTGTCCTTTCCCCTCTGGGACCGGGTGTCACAGTGTGTTAGATACACTGTCCTTTCCCCCTCTGGGACCGGGTGTCACAGTGCGTTAGATACACTGTCCTTTCCCCTCTGGGACCGGGTGTCACACTGCGTTAGATAGACTGTCCATTCTTTTCCTGTCTCTCTTTCCCTGTTATACTCTCCCTCTCTCTCTGTTACTCTCTCTTTCTCTCTGCTACTCTCTCCCCTTCTCTGTTACGCTCTACCTCTCTCTCTTAATCCCTCCCCCCCATTTGTCTCTCTCTCTGTGTGTGTGTGTGTGTGTGTGTCTGTATCTCTCCTTCCCAATCTGTCTGTCTTTCTTACTCTCTGTCCCTCCCTCTCTCTCAGTCTCTCTCTCTCTCTCTCTCTCTCGTTGGGATGCGGGGTAAAGGACTCTGCAAAACATTGGCGTCGGGAACAGGGCCCTTGTGTTTCAGAATGGGGAGGGTGTGGACAGATGTGCTGTGGTTTCTGGGCGGGGTTGGAGGGGGGTGGGGGGGGTGGTGTGGGTGACTATGCTCAGGCGATAGCTCACGTGATTTGGGAGCTGTATTTATAAAAAGGGGGCCCTCCTCCTCGACTGCCGCCTCTTGTCTCTGGGCTTTCAGACGCACGGTGGGCTCCGAGCGCGCCAGGGTCCGAGTCTCCGCGCCGCTCCCTACCTCGGCCACGTGTGCCAAGACTCCGGGCTCGGAGACTCCAGGTCGCTGCTCGGAGACCACCTGCCGGGCTCCCCGCCTTTGAGGGTGAAGGGGAGAGCGCGTGGGGAGGTTTGTGCAGCCGACAGGGAGGTGAAAGAGGAGACAAGAGGGGAGCAGGGATCACAGTGAGTCTCCCATAGATTTAACTTATCCTTCACCTGTGTCTCTGTCCCTGTCTGCCCTTCTCCCATTGTCTCTCTCTCTCTCTCTCTCTCCTCTTCTGTCTCTCTCTCTCTCTCTCTCCTTCTGTCTCTCTCTCTCTCCTTCTGTCTCTCTCTCTCTCTCCTTGTCTCTCCGCCTGTCTCCTCACTCTTTCTCTGTCTCTCTCTCTCTCTCTCTCTCTTCTGTCTCTCTCTCTCTCTCTCTCCTCTTCTGTCTCTCTCTCTCTCTCTCTCCTCTTCTGTCTCTCTCTCCTCTCTCTCCTTCTGTCTCTCTCTCTCTCTCTCTCCTCTTCTGTCTCTCTCTCTCTCTCCTTCTGTCTCTCTCTCTCTCTCTCTCCTCTTCTGTCTCTCTCTCTCTCTCTCCTCTTCTGTCTCTCTCTCTCTCTCCTTCTGTCTCTCTCTCTCTCTCTCTCCTCTCTGTCTCTCTCTCTCTCTCTCTCCTCTTCTGTCTCTCTCTCTCTCTCTCTCCTTCTGTCTCTCTCTCTCTCTCCTTGTCTCTCTGCCTCTCTCCCTCACTCTTTCTCTCTCTCCTTCTGTCTCTCTCTCTCTCCTTGTCTCTCTGCCTCTCTCCCTCACTCTTTCTCTCTCTCCTTCTGTCTCTTTCTCTCTCTGCCTCTCTCTTTCTCTCCCTCACTCTTTCTCTCTCTCCTTCTGTCTCTCTCTCTCTCTCTCTCCTCTTCTGTCTCTTTCTCTCTCTCTCTCTCTCCTCTTCTGTCTCTCTCTCTCTCTCCTTGTCTCTCTGCCTCTCTCCCTCACTCTTTCTCTCTCTCCTTCTGCCTCTCTCTCTCTCTGTCTCTCTCTCTCTCTCTCCTTCTGTCTCTCTCTCTCTCTCTCTCCTCTTCTGTCTCTCTCTCTCTCTCTCCTCTTCTGTCTCTTTCTCTCTCTCCTTGTCTCTCTGCCTCTCTCCTCACTCTTTCTCTCTCTCCTTCTGTCTCTTTCTCTCTCTGCCTCTCTCTTTCTCTCCCTCACTCTTTCTCTCTCTCCTTCTGTCTCTCTTTCTCTCTCTCTCCTCTTCTGTCTCTCTCTCTCTCTCTCTCCTCTTCTGTCTCTTTCTCTCTCTCTCCTCTTCTGTCTCTCTCTCTCTCTCTCCTCTTCTGTCTCTTTCTCTCTCTCTCCTCTTCTCGTCTCTCTCTCTCTCTCTCTCTCCTTCTGTCTTTCTCTCTCTCTCTCTCTCTCCTCTTCTGTCTCTTTCTCTCTCTCTCCTCTTCTGTCTCTCTCACTCTTTCTCTCTCTCCTTCTGTCTCTTTCTCTCTCTGCCTCTCTCTTTCTCTCCCTCACTCTTTCTCTCTCTCTCCTTCTGTCTCTTTCTCTCTCTGCCTCTCTCTTTCTCTCCCTCACTCTTTCTCTCTCTGCCTCTCTCTTTCTCTCCATCACTCTTTCTCTCTCTCCGCATGTCTCTGTCTCTCTCTATCTCATTCTTTCTGCCTCCCTCTCTCTTTCTCACCACCCCTCCCCTTTCTGGTTCTCTCTCTCTCTCTCTCTCTCTCTCTCCTTCCACCTGCCTCTCCCTTTTCTCTCTGCCAGTCCTCGCTCTCCATCTCCCTAGAAACGACGTGCGGGGGTATTTGGAGAGCCGGTGGGGACAGGATGGGCCGAAGGGCCTTCTCCTGTAGCCTTAAAACTCTTGCGATGCTCTTCCTGCCTGCCCCACCCTCGTTCTCTCTCTCCCAATCTCGTTCTCTCCTTCCCCTTCTCTCTCTCTCTCTCTCTTTCTTGTCTGTTTCTCCCCTTCAATTTTGCTCACTCTATCCCTCCTGCTTTCTCTCAACCTCCCTTCCCCCACCCCTCTCTCTCTCTCTCTCCTGTCCAGGGACGTTTATTCACAAGGGGAATGGAACATTGGCCTTTATCTGTGGCGGGGGGGAGGCCGGGGTCAAGGTTAGGGGGGGAGGTGGTGTGGGTGAGGAGGGGGGGGTGTTGGGAGGTGGGGTTGGGGTTGGGGAGGGTGGGGTGGAAATTACACGAAGCTCTGCTTACACCACGACACCACCACCACCACCCCCCCCCCCCCTTGCCCTGCCCAACCCCCAACGTCAGGAACGATTCAGTTCCAAGCTCCATAACCAGGCAGGACATCTCAATCCTGGAGCGGAGAGCAGTGTAAATTCCCCCGAGGGGAACCCCCAGGGCGAAATCGACGAATTGGGCGGGTCAGGCAGACTCCGCTTGTGCGCCCTCTAGTGTCTAGAAAGGGGCGATCAGGGGCGATCCCATGGAGGGCGCCGAATAGGGTCGGTGTGGAGAGAAGCTATTTCTGGGACGGTGGGGGGGGGGGGGGGGGAGGGTGGGGTGGGGTGGGGGGGGGGGGGGGGGGGGGCTGGTGTGGGGAAGGGTCCAGCACGAGGGGGGCGGAGCTTGATAATTCAGACCCCAGGCTGAATTCTGGGGGC
>JANJGN010004271.1:0-34935 GCA_026770705.1 Isurus oxyrinchus | reverse complement strand
TATGCCTCTGTTTCAGTCTGTTTGCCTCGGTTTCACTCTGTTTGCCTCTGTTTAAGTCTGTTTGCCTCTGTTTCACTCTGTTTGCCTCTGTTTAAGTCTGTTTGCCTCTGTTTAAGTCTGTTTGCCTCTGTTTCACTCTGTTTGCCTCCGTTTCACTCTGTTTGCCTCTGTGTCTCTCTGTTTGCCTCTGTTTAAGTCTGTTTGCCTTTGCTTAAGTCTGCTTGCCTCTTTTTCACTCTGTTTGCCTCTGTTTCACTCTGTGTGCCTCTGTTTAATCCTGTTTGCCTCTGTTTGCCTCTGTTTACCTCTGTTTAAGTCTGTTTGCCTCTGTTTAAGTCTGTTTGCCTCTGTTAAAGTCTGTTTGCCTCTGTTTAAGTCTGTTTGCCTCTGTTTAAGTCTGTTGCCTCTGTTTCAGTCTGTTTGCCTCCGCTTCACTCTGTTTGCCTCTTTTTCACTCTGTTTGCCTCTGTTTCACTCTGTTTGCCTCTGTTTAATCCTGTTTGCCTCTGTTTGCCTCTGTTTACCTCTGTTTAAGTCTGTTTGCCTCTGTTTAAGTCTGTTTGCCTCTGTTAAAGTCTGTTTGCCTCTGTTTAAGTCTGTTTGCCTATAATTCACTCTGTTTGCCCCTTTTTAAGTCTGTTTGCCTCTGTTTCACTCTGTTTGCCTCTGTTTCACTCTTTTTGCCTCTGATTCACTCTTTATGCCTCTGTTTAACTCTGTTTAAGTCTGTTTGTCTCTGTTTGCCTCTGTTTAACCCTGTTTGCCTCTGTTTGCCTTTGTTTAAGTCTGTTTGACTCTTTTCAACTCTGTTTGCCTCTGTTTAAACCTGTTTGCCTCTGTTTGCCTCTGTTTGCCTCTGTTTAAGTCTGTTTGCCTCAGTTTCAGTCTGTTTGCCTCCGTTTAAGTCTGTTTGCCTCTGTTTCAGTCTGCTTGCCTCGGATTCACTCTGTTTGCCTCTGATTAAGTCTTTTTGCCTCTGTTTCACTATGTTTGCCTCTGTTTGCCTCTGTTTAAGTCTGTTTGCCTCTGTTTAAGTCTGTTGCCTCTGCTTAAGTCTGTTTGCCTCTGTTTAAGTCTGTTTGCCTCTGTTTCAGTCTGTTTGCATTTGCTTAAGTCTGTTTGCCTCTGTTTAAGTCTGTTTGCCTCTGTTTAAGTCTGTTTGCCTCTGTTTAAGTCTGTTTGCCTCTGTTTCAGTCTGTTTGCCTCTGTTTCACTCTGTTTGTCTCTGTTTCACTCTGATTGCCTCTGTTTCACTCTGTTTGCCTCTGTTTCACTCTGTTTGCCTCTGTTTCACTCTGTTTGCTTCTGTTTGCCTCTTTTTGCTTCTGTTTGCCTCTGTTTCACTCCGTTCGCCTCTGTTTAAGTTTTCTTGCCTGTGTTTCACTCTGTTTGCATCTGTTTACGTCTTCTTGCCCCTTTTTAAGTCTGTTTGCCTCTGTTTCACTCTGTTTGCCTCTGTCTCACTCTTTTTGCCTCTGATTCACTCTTTATGCCTCTGTTTAACTCTGTTTAACTCTGTTTAAGTCTGTTTGTCTCTGTTTGCCTCTGTTTAACCCTGTTTGCCTCTGTTTGCCTCTGTTTGCCTTTGTTTAAGTCTGTTTGCCTCTTTTTAACTCTGTTTGCCTCTGTTTAACCCTGTTTGCCTCTGTTTGCCTCTGTTTTGCCTTTGTTTAAGTCTGTTTGCCTCTTTTTAACTCTGTTTGCCTCTGTTTAAGTCTGTTTGCCTCAGTTTCAGTCTGTTTGCCTCTGTTTAAGTCTGTATGCCTCTGTTTCAGTCTGTTTGCCTCGGTTTCACTCTGTTTGCCTCTGTTTAAGTCTGTTTGCCTCTGTTTCACTCTGTTTGCCTCTGTTTGCCTCTGTTTAAGTCTGTTTGCCTCTGTTTAAGTCTGTTTGCCTCTGTTTCACTCTGTTTGCCTCCGTTTCACTCTGTTTGCCTCTGTGTCTCTCTGTTTGCCTCTGTTTAAGTCTGTTTGCCTTTGCTTAAGTCTGCTTGCCTCTTTTTCACTCTGTTTGCCTCTGTTTCACTCTGTGTGCCTCTGTTTAATCCTGTTTGCCTCTGTTTGCCTCTGTTTACCTCTGTTTAAGTCTGTTTGCCTCTGTTTAAGTCTGTTTGCCTCTGTTAAAGTCTGTTTGCCTCTGTTTAAGTCTGTTTGCCTCTGTTTAAGTCTGTTTGCCTCTGTTTCACTCTGTTTGCCTCCGTTTCACTCTGTTTACCTCTGTTTCACTGTTCTTGCCTCTGTTTAAGTCTGTTTGCCTGTGTTTCACACTGTTTGCCTCTGTTTCACTCTGTTTGCCTCTGTTTAATCCTGTTTGCCTCTGTTTGCCACTGTTTGCCTCTGTTTACCTCTGTTTAAGTCTGTTTGCCTCTGTTTAAGTCTGTTTGCCTCTGTTTAAGTCTGTCTGCCTCTGTTTAAGTCTGTTTGCCTCTGTTTATGTCTGTTTGCCTCTGATGCACTCTGTTTGCCCCTTTTTAAGTCTGTTTGCCTCTGTTTCACTCTGTTTGCCTCTGTTTCACTCTTTTTGCCTCTGATTCACTATTTATGCCTCTGTTTAACTCTGTTTAACTCTGTTTAAGTCTGTTTGTCTCTGTTTGCCTCTGTTTGCCTCTGTTTGCCTTTGTTTAAGTCTGTTTGCCTCTTTTTAACTCTGTTTGCCTCTGTTTAACCCTGTTTGCCTCTGTTTGCCTCTGTTTGCCTTTGTTTAAGTCTGTTTGCCTCTTTTTAACTCTGTTTGCCTCTGTTTAAGTCTGTTTGCCTCTGTTTCAGTCTGTTTGCCTCGGTTTCACTCTGTTTGCCTCTGTTTAAGTCTGTTTGCCTCTGTTTCACTCTTTTTGCCTCTGTTTGCCTCTGTTTAAGTCTGTTTAACTCTGTTTAAGTCTGTTGCCTCTGCTTAAGTCTGTTTGCCTCTGTTTAAGTCTGTTTGCCTCTGTTTCAGTGTGTTTGCATCTGCTTAAGTCTGTTTGCCTCTGTTTAAGTCTGTTTGCCTCTGTTTAAGTCTGTTTGCCTCTGTTTCAGTCTGTTTGCCTCTGTTTCACTCTGTTTGTCTCTGTTTCACTCTGTTTGTCTCTGTTTCACTCTGTTTGCCTCTGTTTCACTCTGTTTGCCTCTGTTTCGCTCTTTTTGCCTCTGTTTGTCTCTGTTTAAGTCTGTTTGCCTCTGTTTAAGTCTGTTTGTCTCTGTTTGCCTCTGTTTTCCTCCGTTTACCTCTGTGTAAGTCTGTTTGCCTCTGTTTAAGTCTGTTTGCCTCTGTTTAAGTCTGTTTGCCTCTGTTTACGTCTGTTTGCCTCTGTTTCAGTCTGTTTCTCTCTGTTTCACTCTGTTTGCCTCCGCTTCACTCTGTTTGCCTCTTTTTCACTCTGTTTGCCCCTGTTTAAGTCTGTTTGCCTCTGTTTCACTCTGTTTGCCTCCTTTTCACTCTGTTTGCCTCTGTTTCACTCTGTTTGCCTCTGTTTCACTCTTTTTGCCTCTGTTTGCCTCTGTTTCAGTCTGTTTTCCTCTATTTCACTCTGTTTGTCTCTGTTTCACTCTGTTTGTCTCTGTTTCACTCTGTTTGCCTCTGTTTCACTCTGTTTGCCTCTGTTTCGCTCTTTTTGCCTCTGTTTGTTCTTGTTTCAGTCTGTTTTCCTCTATTTCAATCTGTTTGTCTCTGTTTCACTCTGTTTGTATTTGTTTCAGTCTGTTTGGCTCTGTTTCAATCTGTTTGCCTCTGCTGTAGTCTGTTTGCCTCTGTTTAAGTCTGTTTGCCTCTGTTTAAGTCTGTTTGCCTCTGTTTCACTCTGTTTGCCTCCGTTTCACTCTGTTTGCCTCTGTGTCTCTCTGTTTGCCTCTGTTTAAGTCTGTTTGCCTTTGCTTAAGTCTGCTTGCCTCTTTTTCACTCTGTTTGCCTCTGTTTCACTCTGTGTGCCTCTGTTTAATCCTGTTTGCCTCTGTTTGCCTCTGTTTACCTCTGTTTAAGTCTGTTTGCCTCTGTTTAAGTCTGTTTGCCTCTGTTAAAGTCTGTTTGCCTCTGTTTAAGTCTGTTTGCCTCTGTTTCACTCTGTTTGCCTCCGTTTCACTCTGTTTACCTCTGTTTCACTCTTCTTGCCTCTGTTTAAGTCTGTTTGCCTGTGTTTCACACTGTTTGCCTCTGTTTCACTCTGTTTGCCTCTGTTTAATCCTGTTTGCCTCTGTTTGCCACTGTTTGCCTCTGTTTACCTCTGTTTAAGTCTGTTTGCCTCTGTTTAAGTCTGTTTGCCTCTGTTTAAGTCTGTTTGCCTCTGTTTATGTCTGTTTGCCTATAATTCACTCTGTTTGCCCCTTTTTAAGTCTGTTTGCCTCTGTTTCACTCTGTTTGCCTCTGTTTCACTCTTTTTGCCTCTGATTCACTCTTTATGCCTCTGTTTAACTCTGTTTAAGTCTGTTTGTCTCTGTTTGCCTCTGTTTAACCCTGTTTGCCTCTGTTTGCCTTTGTTTAAGTCTGTTTGACTCTTTTTAACTCTGTTTGCCTCTGTTTAAACCTGTTTGCCTCTGTTTGCCTCTGTTTGCCTCTGTTTAAGTCTGTTTGCCTCAGTTTCAGTCTGTTTGCCTCTGTTTAAGTCTGTTTGCCTCTGTTTCAGTCTGCTTGCCTCGGATTCACTCTGTTTGCCTCTGATTAAGTCTGTTTGCCTCTGTTTCACTATGTTTGCCTCTGTTTGCCTCTGTTTAAGTCTGTTTGCCTCTGTTTAAGTCTGTTGCCTCTGCTTAAGTCTGTTTGCCTCTGTTTAAGTCTGTTTGCCTCTGTTTCACTGTGTTTGACTCTGATTCACTCTGTTTGCCTCTGTTTCACTCTGTTTGCCTCAGTTTCAGTCTGTTTGCCTCTGTTTCAATCTGTTTGCCTCTGCTTTAGTCTGTTTGCCTCTGTTTAAGTCTGTTTGCCTCTGTTTAAGTCTGTTTGCCTCTGTTTAAGTCTGTTTGCCTCTGTTTCAGTCTGTTTGCCTCTGTTTCACTCTGTTTGTCTCTGTTTCACTCTGATTGCCTCTGTTTCACTCTGTTTGCCTCTGTTTCACTCTGTTTGCCTCTGTTTCACTCTGTTTGCTTCTGTTTGCCTCTTTTTGCTTCTGTTTGCCTCTGTTTCACTCCGTTCGCCTCTGTTTAAGTTTTCTTGCCTGTGTTTCACTCTGTTTGCATCTGTTTACGTCTTCTTGCCCCTTTTTAAGTCTGTTTGCCTCTGTTTCACTCTGTTTGCCTCTGTCTCACTCTTTTTGCCTCTGATTCACTCTTTATGCCTCTGTTTAACTCTGTTTAACTCTGTTTAAGTCTGTTTGTCTCTGTTTGCCTCTGTTTAACCCTGTTTGCCTCTGTTTGCCTCTGTTTGCCTTTGTTTAAGTCTGTTTGCCTCTTTTTAACTCTGTTTGCCTCTGTTTAACCCTGTTTGCCTCTGTTTGCCTCTGTTTGCCTTTGTTTAAGTCTGTTTGCCTCTTTTTAACTCTGTTTGCCTCTGTTTAAGTCTGTTTGCCTCAGTTTCAGTCTGTTTGCCTCTGTTTAAGTCTGTATGCCTCTGTTTCAGTCTGTTTGCCTCGGTTTCACTCTGTTTGCCTCTGTTTAAGTCTGTTTGCCTCTGTTTCACTCTGTTTGCCTCTGTTTGCCTCTGTTTAAGTCTGTTTGCCTCTGTTTAAGTCTGTTTGCCTCTGTTTCACTCTGTTTGCCTCCGTTTCACTCTGTTTGCCTCTGTGTCTCTCTGTTTGCCTCTGTTTAAGTCTGTTTGCCTTTGCTTAAGTCTGCTTGCCTCTTTTTCACTCTGTTTGCCTCTGTTTCACTCTGTGTGCCTCTGTTTAATCCTGTTTGCCTCTGTTTGCCTCTGTTTACCTCTGTTTAAGTCTGTTTGCCTCTGTTTAAGTCTGTTTGCCTCTGTTAAAGTCTGTTTGCCTCTGTTTAAGTCTGTTTGCCTCTGTTTAAGTCTGTTTGCCTCTGTTTCAGTCTGTTTGCCTCCGCTTCACTCTGTTTGCCTCTTTTTCACTCTGTTTGCCTCTGTTTCACTCTGTTTGCCTCTGTTTAATCCTGTTTGCCTCTGTTTGCCTCTGTTTACCTCTGTTTAAGTCTGTTTGCCTCTGTTTAAGTCTGTTTGCCTCTGTTAAAGTCTGTTTGCCTCTGTTTAAGTCTGTTTGCCTCTGTTTAAGTCTGTTTGCCTCTGTTTCACTCTGTTTGCCTCCGTTTCACTCTGTTTACCTCTGTTTCACTGTTCTTGCCTCTGTTTAAGTCTGTTTGCCTGTGTTTCACACTGTTTGCCTCTGTTTCACTCTGTTTGCCTCTGTTTAATCCTGTTTGCCTCTGTTTGCCACTGTTTGCCTCTGTTTACCTCTGTTTAAGTCTGTTTGCCTCTGTTTAAGTCTGTTTGCCTCTGTTTAAGTCTGTCTGCCTCTGTTTAAGTCTGTTTGCCTCTGTTTATGTCTGTTTGCCTCTGATGCACTCTGTTTGCCCCTTTTTAAGTCTGTTTGCCTCTGTTTCACTCTGTTTGCCTCTGTTTCACTCTTTTTGCCTCTGATTCACTCTTTATGCCTCTGTTTAACTCTGTTTAACTCTGTTTAAGTCTGTTTGTCTCTGTTTGCCTCTGTTTGCCTCTGTTTGCCTTTGTTTAAGTCTGTTTGCCTCTTTTTAACTCTGTTTGCCTCTGTTTAACCCTGTTTGCCTCTGTTTGCCTCTGTTTGCCTTTGTTTAAGTCTGTTTGCCTCTTTTTAACTCTGTTTGCCTCTGTTTAAGTCTGTTTGCCTCTGTTTCAGTCTGTTTGCCTCGGTTTCACTCTGTTTGCCTCTGTTTAAGTCTGTTTGCCTCTGTTTCACTCTTTTTGCCTCTGTTTGCCTCTGTTTAAGTCTGTTTAACTCTGTTTAAGTCTGTTGCCTCTGCTTAAGTCTGTTTGCCTCTGTTTAAGTCTGTTTGCCTCTGTTTCAGTGTGTTTGCATCTGCTTAAGTCTGTTTGCCTCTGTTTAAGTCTGTTTGCCTCTGTTTAAGTCTGTTTGCCTCTGTTTCAGTCTGTTTGCCTCTGTTTCACTCTGTTTGTCTCTGTTTCACTCTGTTTGTCTCTGTTTCACTCTGTTTGCCTCTGTTTCACTCTGTTTGCCTCTGTTTCGCTCTTTTTGCCTCTGTTTGTCTCTGTTTAAGTCTGTTTGCCTCTGTTTAAGTCTGTTTGTCTCTGTTTGCCTCTGTTTTCCTCCGTTTACCTCTGTGTAAGTCTGTTTGCCTCTGTTTAAGTCTGTTTGCCTCTGTTTAAGTCTGTTTGCCTCTGTTTACGTCTGTTTGCCTCTGTTTCAGTCTGTTTCTCTCTGTTTCACTCTGTTTGCCTCCGCTTCACTCTGTTTGCCTCTTTTTCACTCTGTTTGCCCCTGTTTAAGTCTGTTTGCCTCTGTTTCACTCTGTTTGCCTCCTTTTCACTCTGTTTGCCTCTGTTTCACTCTGTTTGCCTCTGTTTCACTCTTTTTGCCTCTCTTTGCCTCTGTTTCAGTCTGTTTTCCTCTATTTCACTCTGTTTGTCTCTGTTTCACTCTGTTTGTCTCTGTTTCACTCTGTTTGCCTCTGTTTCACTCTGTTTGCCTCTGTTTCGCTCTTTTTGCCTCTGTTTGTTCTTGTTTCAGTCTGTTTTCCTCTATTTCAATCTGTTTGTCTCTGTTTCACTCTGTTTGTATTTGTTTCAGTCTGTTTGGCTCTGTTTCAATCTGTTTGCCTCTGCTGTAGTCTGTTTGCCTCTGTTTAAGTCTGTTTGCCTCTGTTTAAGTCTGTTTGCCTCTGTTTCACTCTGTTTGCCTCCGTTTCACTCTGTTTGCCTCTGTGGCTCTCTGTTTGCCTCTGTTTAAGTCTGTTTGCCTTTGCTTAAGTCTGCTTGCCTCTTTTTCACTCTGTTTGCCTCTGTTTCACTCTGTGTGCCTCTGTTTAATCCCGTTTGCCTCTGTTTGCCTCTGTTTACCTCTGTTTAAGTCTGTTTGCCTCTGTTTAAGTCTGTTTGCCTCTGTTAAAGTCTGTTTGCCTCTGTTTAAGTCTGTTTGCCTCTGTTTCACTCTGTTTGCCTCCGTTTCACTCTGTTTACCTCTGTTTCACTCTTCTTGCCTCTGTTTAAGTCTGTTTGCCTGTGTTTCACACTGTTTGCCTCTGTTTCACTCTGTTTGCCTCTGTTTAATCCTGTTTGCCTCTGTTTGCCACTGTTTGCCTCTGTTTACCTCTGTTTAAGTCTGTTTGCCTCTGTTTAAGTCTGTTTGCCTCTGTTTAAGTCTGTTTGCCTCTGTTTATGTCTGTTTGCCTATAATTCACTCTGTTTGCCCCTTTTTAAGTCTGTTTGCCTCTGTTTCACTCTGTTTGCCTCTGTTTCACTCTTTTTGCCTCTGATTCACTCTTTATGCCTCTGTTTAACTCTGTTTAAGTCTGTTTGTCTCTGTTTGCCTCTGTTTAACCCTGTTTGCCTCTGTTTGCCTTTGTTTAAGTCTGTTTGACTCTTTTTAACTCTGTTTGCCTCTGTTTAAACCTGTTTGCCTCTGTTTGCCTCTGTTTGCCTCTGTTTAAGTCTGTTTGCCTCAGTTTCAGTCTGTTTGCCTCTGTTTTAAGTCTGTTTGCCTCTGTTTCAGTCTGCTTGCCTCGGATTCACTCTGTTTGCCTCTGATTAAGTCTGTTTTGCCTCTGTTTCACTATGTTTGCCTCTGTTTGCCTCTGTTTAAGTCTGTTTGCCTCTGTTTAAGTCTGTTGCCCTCTGCTTAAGTCTGTTTGCCTCTGTTTAAGTCTGTTTGCCTCTGTTTCAGTCTGTTTGCATTTGCTTAAGTCTGTTTGCCTCTGTTTAAGTCTGTTTGCCTCTGTTTAAGTCTGTTTGCCTCTGTTTAAGTCTGTTTGCCTCTGTTTCAGTCTGTTTGCCTCTGTTTCACTCTGTTTGTCTCTGTTTCACTCTGATTGCCTCTGTTTCACTCTGTTTGCCTCTGTTTCACTCTGTTTGCCTCTGTTTCACTCTGTTTGCTTCTGTTTGCCTCTTTTTGCTTCTGTTTGCCTCTGTTTCACTCCGTTCGCCTCTGTTTAAGTTTTCTTGCCTGTGTTTCACTCTGTTTGCGATCTGTTTACGTCTTCTTGCCCCTTTTTAAGTCTGTTTGCCTCTGTTTCACTCTGTTTGCCTCTGTCTCACTCTTTTTGCCTCTGATTCACTCTTTATGCCTCTGTTTAACTCTGTTTAACTCTGTTTAAGTCTGTTTGTCTCTGTTTGCCTCTGTTTAACCCTGTTTGCCTCTGTTTGCCTCTGTTTGCCTTTGTTTAAGTCTGTTTGCCTCTTTTTAACTCTGTTTGCCTCTGTTTAACCCTGTTTGCCTCTGTTTGCCTCTGTTTGCCTTTGTTTAAGTCTGTTTGCCTCTTTTTAACTCTGTTTGCCTCTGTTTAAGTCTGTTTGCCTCAGTTTCAGTCTGTTTGCCTCTGTTTAAGTCTGTATGCCTCTGTTTCAGTCTGTTTGCCTCGGTTTCACTCTGTTTGCCTCTGTTTAAGTCTGTTTGCCTCTGTTTCACTCTGTTTGCCTCTGTTTGCCTCTGTTTAAGTCTGTTTGCCTCTGTTTAAGTCTGTTGCCTCTGCTTAAGTCTGTTTGCCTCTGTTTAAGTCTGTTTGCCTCTGTTTCAGTCTGTTTGCATCTGCTTAAGTCTGTTTGCCTCTGTTTAAGTCTGTTTGCCTCTGTTTAAGTCTGTTTGCCTCTGTTTAAGTCTGTTTGCCTCTGTTTCAGTCTGTTTGCCTCTGTTTCACTCTGTTTGTCTCTGTTTCACTCTGTTTGTCTCTGTTTCACTCTGTTTGCCTCTGTTTCACTCTGTTTGCCTCTGTTTCGCTCTTTTTGCCTCTGTTTGTCTCTGTTTAAGTCTGTTTGCCTCTGTTTAAGTCTGTTTGTCTCTGTTTGCCTCTGTTTTCCTCCGTTTACCTCTGTGTAAGTCTGTTTGCCTCTGTTTAAGTCTGTTTGCCTCTGTTTAAGTCTGTTTGCCTCTGTTTACGTCTGTTTGCCTCTGTTTCAGTCTGTTTCTCTCTGTTTCACTCTGTTTGCCTCCGCTTCACTCTGTTTGCCTCTTTTTCACTCTGTTTGCCCCTGTTTAAGTCTGTTTGCCTCTGTTTCACTCTGTTTGCCTCCTTTTCACTCTGTTTGCCTCTGTTTCACTCTGTTTGCCTCTGTTTCACTCTTTTTGCCTCTGTTTGCCTCTGTTTCAGTCTGTTTACCTCTATTTCACTCTGTCTCTGTTTCACTCTGTTTGTCTCTGTTTCACTCTGTTTGCCTCTGTTTCACTCTGTTTGCCTCTGTTTCGCTCTTTTTGCCTCTGTTTGTTCTTGTTTCAGTCTGTTTTCCTCTATTTCAATCTGTTTGTCTCTGTTTCACTCTGTTTGTATTTGTTTCAGTCTGTTTGGCTCTGTTTCAATCTGTTTGCCTCTGCTGTAGTCTGTTTACCTCTGTTTAAGTCTGTTTGCCTCTGTTTAAGTCTGTTTGCCTCTGTTTCACTCTGTTGCCTCCGTTTCACTCTGTTTGCCTCTGTGTCTCTCTGTTTGCCTCTGTTTAAGTCTGTTTGCCTTTGCTTAAGTCTGCTTGCCTCTTTTTCACTCTGTTTGCCTCTGTTTCACTCTGTGCGCCTCTGTTTAATCCTGTATGCCTCTGTTTGCCTCTGTTTACCTCTGTTTATGTCTGTTTGCCTCTGTTTAAGTCTGTTTGCCTCTGTTAAAGTCTGTTTGCCTCTGTTTAAGTCTGTTTGCCTCTGTTTAAGTCTGTTTGCCTCTGTTTCACTCTGTTTGCCTCCGTTTCACTCTGTTTACCTCTGTTTCACTCTTCTTGCCTCTGTTTAAGTCTGTTTGCCTGTGTTTCACACTGTTTGCCTCTGTTTCACTCTGTTTGCCTCTGTTTAATCCTGTTTGCCTCTGTTTGCCACTGTTTGCCTCTGTTTACCTCTGTTTAAGTCTGTTTGCCTCTGTTTAAGTCTGTTTGCCTCTGTTTAAGTCTGTTTGCCTCTGTTTATGTCTGTTTGCCTATAATTCACTCTGTTTGCCCTTTTTAAGTCTGTTTGCCTCTGTTTCACTCTGTTTGCCTCTGTTTCACTCTTTTTGCCTCTGATTCACTCTTTATGCCTCTGTTTAACTCTGTTTAACTCTGTTTAAGTCTGTTTGTCTCTGTTTGCCTCTGTTTAACCCTGTTTGCCTCTGTTTGCCTTTGTTTAAGTCTGTTTGACTCTTTTTAACTCTGTTTGCCTCTGTTTAAACCTGTTTGCCTCTGTTTGCCTCTGTTTGCCTCTGTTTAAGTCTGTTTGCCTCAGTTTCAGTCTGTTTGCCTCTGTTTAAGTCTGTTTGCCTCTGTTTCAGTCTGTTTGCCTCGGTTTCACTCTGTTTGCCTCTGATTAAGTCTGTTTGCCTCTGTTTCACTCTGTTTGCCTCTGTTTGCCTCTGTTTAAGTCTGTTTGCCTCTGTTTAAGTCTGTTGCCTCTGCTTAAGTCTGTTTGCCTCTGTTTAAGTCTGTTTGCCTCTGTTTCAGTCTGTTTGCATTTGCTTAAGTCTGTTTGCCTCTGTTTAAGTCTGTTTGCCTCTGTTTAAGTCTGTTTGCCTCTGTTTAAGTCTGTTTGCCTCTGTTTCAGTCTGTTTGCCTCTGTTTCACTCTGTTTGTCTCTGTTTCACTCTGATTGCCTCTGTTTCACTCTGTTTGCCTCTGTTTCACTCTGTTTGCCTCTGTTTCACTCTGTTTGCTTCTGTTTGCCTCTGTTTGCTTCTGTTTGCCTCTGTTTCACTCCGTTCGCCTCTGTTTAAGTTTTCTTGCCTGTGTTTCACTCTGTTTGCATCTGTTTACGTCTTCTTGCCTCTTTTTCACTCTGTTTGCCTCTGTTTAAGTCTGTTTGCCTCTGTTTCACTCTGTTTGCCTCCGTTTCACTCTGTTTGCCTCTGTGTCTCTCTGTTTGCCTCTGTTTAAGTCTGTTTGCCTTTGCTTAAGTCTGCTTGCCTCTTTTTCACTCTGTTTGCCTCTGTTTCACTCTGTGTGCCTCTGTTTAATCCTGTTTGCCTCTGTTTGCCTCTGTTTACCTCTGTTTAAGTCTGTTTGCCTCTGTTTAAGTCTGTTTGCCTCTGTTAAAGTCTGTTTGCCTCTGTTTAAGTCTGTTTGCCTCTGTTTAAGTCTGTTTGCCTCTGATTCACTCTGTTTGCCTCCGTTTCACTCTGTTTACCTCTGTTTCACTCTTCTTGCCTCTGTTTAAGTCTGTTTGCCTGTGTTTCACACTGTTTGCCTCTGTTTCACTCTGATTGCCTCTGTTTAATCCTGTTTGCCTCTGTTTGCCACTGTTTGCCTCTGTTTACCTCTGTTTAAGTCTGTTTGCCTCTGTTTAAGTCTGTTTGCCTCTGTTTAAGTCTGTTTGCCTCTGTTTATGTCTGTTTGCCTATAATTCACTCTGTTTGCCCCTTTTTAAGTCTGTTTGCCTCTGTTTCACTCTGTTTGCCTCTGTTTCACGCTTTTTGCCTCTGATTCACTCTTTATGCCTCTGTTTAACTCTGTTTAACTCTGTTTAAGTCTGTTGTCTCTGTTTGCCTCTGTTTAACCCTGTTTGCCTCTGTTTGCCTCTGTTTGCCTTTGTTTAAGTCTGTTTGACTCTTTTTAACTCTTTTTGCCTCTGTTTAACCCTGTTTGCCTCTGTTTGCCTCTGTTTGCCTCTGTTTAAGTCTGTTTGCCTCAGTTTCAGTCTGTTTGCCTCTGTTTAAGTCTGTTTGCCTCTGTTTCAGTCTGTTTGCCTCGGTTTCACTCTGTTTGCCTCTGATTAAGTCTGTTTGCCTCTGTTTCACTCTGTTTGCCTCTGTTTGCCTCTGTTTAAGTCTGTTTGCCTCTGTTTAAGTCTGTTGCCTCTGCTTAAGTCTGTTTGCCTCTGTTTAAGTCTGTTTGCCTCTGTTTCAGTCTGTTTGCATTTGCTTAAGTCTGTTTGCCTCTGTTTAAGTCTGTTTGCCTCTGTTTAAGTCTGTTTGCCTCTGTTTAAGTCTGTTTGCCTCTGTTTCACTCTGTTTGCCTCCGTTTCACTCTGTTTACCTCTGTTTCACTCTTCTTGCCTCTGTTTAAGTCTGTTTGCCTGTGTTTCACACTGTTTGCCTCTGTTTCACTCTGTTTGCCTCTGTTTAATCCTGTTTGCCTCTGTTTGCCACTGTTTGCCTCTGTTTACCTCTGTTTAAGTCTGTTTGCCTCTGTTTAAGTCTGTTTGCCTCTGTTTAAGTCTGTTTGCCTCTGTTTATGTCTGTTTGCCTATAATTCACTCTGTTTGCCCCTTTTTAAGTCTGTTTGCCTCTGTTTCACTCTGTTTGCCTCTGTTTCACTCTTTTTGCCTCTGATTCACTCTTTATGCCTCTGTTTAACTCTGTTTAACTCTGTTTAAGTCTGTTTGTCTCTGTTTGCCTCTGTTTAACCCTGTTTGCCTCTGTTTGCCTTTGTTTAAGTCTGTTTGACTCTTTTTAACTCTGTTTGCCTCTGTTTAAACCTGTTTGCCTCTGTTTGCCTCTGTTTGCCTCTGTTTAAGTCTGTTTGCCTCAGTTTCAGTCTGTTTGCCTCTGTTTAAGTCTGTTTGCCTCTGTTTCAGTCTGTTTGCCTCGGTTTCACTCTGTTTGCCTCTGATTAAGTCTGTTTGCCTCTGTTTCACTCTGTTTGCCTCTGTTTGCCTCTGTTTAAGTCTGTTTGCCTCTGTTTAAGTCTGTTGCCTCTGCTTAAGTCTGTTTCCCTCTGTTTAAGTCTGTTTGCCTCTGTTTCAGTCTGTTTGCATTTGCTTAAGTCTGTTTGCCTCTGTTTAAGTCTGTTTGCCTCTGTTTAAGTCTGTTTGCCTCTGTTTAAGTCTGTTTGCCTCTGTTTCAGTCTGTTTGCCTCTGTTTCACTCTGTTTGTCTCTGTTTCACTCTGATTGCCTCTGTTTCACTCTGTTTGCCTCTGTTTCACTCTGTTTGCCTCTGTTTCACTCTGTTTGCTTCTGTTTGCCTCTGTTTGCTTCTGTTTGCCTCTGTTTCACTCCGTTCGCCTCTGTTTAAGTTTTCTTGCCTGTGTTTCACTCTGTTTGCATCTGTTTACGTCTTCTTGCCTCTTTTTCACTCTGTTTGCCTCTGTTTAAGTCTGTTTGCCTCTGCTTAAGTCTGTTTGCCTCTGTTTCACTCTGTTTGTTTCCGTTTCACTCTGTTTACCTCTCTTTCACTCTTTTTGCCTCTGTTTAAGTCTGTTTGCCTCTGTTTCACTCTGTTTGCCTCCTTTTCACTCTGTTTGCCTCTGTTTCACTCTGTTTGCCTCTGTTTCACTCTTTTTGCCTCTGTTTGCCTCTGTTTCAGTCTGTTTTGATCTATTTCACTCTGTTTGTCTCTGTTTCACTCTGTTTGTCTCTGTTTCACTCTGTTTGCCTCTGTTTCACTCTGTTTGCCTCTGTTTCGCTCTTTTTGCCTCTGTTTGTTCTTGTTTCAGTCTGTTTTCCTCTATTTCAATCTGTTTGTCTCTGTTTCACTCTGTTTGTATTTGTTTCAGTCTGTTTGGCTCTGTTTCAATCTGTTTGCCTCTGCTGTAGTCTGTTTGCCTCTGTTTAAGTCTGTTTGCCTCTGTTTAAGTCTGTTTGCCTCTGTTTCACTCTGTTTGCCTCCGTTTCACTCTGTTTGCCTCTGTGTCTCTCTGTTTGCCTCTGTTTAAGTCTGTTTGCCTTTGCTTAAGTCTGCTTGCCTCTTTTTCACTCTGTTTGCCTCTGTTTCACTCTGTGTGCCTCTGTTTAATCCTGTTTGCCTCTGTTTGCCTCTGTTTACCTCTGTTTAAGTCTGTTTGCCTCTGTTTAAGTCTGTTTGCCTCTGTTAAAGTCTGTTTGCCTCTGTTTAAGTCTGTTTGCCTCTGTTTAAGTCTGTTTGCCTCTGATTCACTCTGTTTGCCTCCGTTTCACTCTGTTTACCTCTGTTTCACTCTTCTTGCCTCTGTTTAAGTCTGTTTGCCTGTGTTTCACACTGTTTGCCTCTGTTTCACTCTGATTGCCTCTGTTTAATCCTGTTTGCCTCTGTTTGCCACTGTTTGCCTCTGTTTACCTCTGTTTAAGTCTGTTTGCCTCTGTTTAAGTCTGTTTGCCTCTGTTTAAGTCTGTTTACCCTCTGTTTATGTCTGTTTGCCTATAATTCACTCTGTTTGCCCCTTTTTAAGTCTGTTTGCCTCTGTTTCACTCTGTTTGCCTCTGTTTCACGCTTTTTGCCTCTGATTCACTCTTTATGCCTCTGTTTAACTCTGTTTAACTCTGTTTAAGTCTGTTTGTCTCTGTTTGCCTCTGTTTAACCCTGTTTGCCTCTGTTTGCCTCTGTTTGCCTTTGTTTAAGTCTGTTTGACTCTTTTTAACTCTTTTTGCCTCTGTTTAACCCTGTTTGCCTCTGTTTGCCTCTGTTTGCCTCTGTTTAAGTCTGTTTGCCTCAGTTTCAGTCTGTTTGCCTCTGTTTAAGTCTGTTTGCCTCTGTTTCAGTCTGTTTGCCTCGTTTCACTCTGTTTGCCTCTGATTAAGTCTGTTTGCCTCTGTTTCACTCTGTTTGCCTCTGTTTGCCTCTGTTTAAGTCTGTTTGCCTCTGTTTAAGTCTGTTGCCTCTGCTCAAGTCTGTTTGCCTCTGTTTAAGTCTGTTTGCCTCTGTTTCAGTCTGTTTGCCTCTGTTTAAGTCTGTTTGCCTCTGTTTAAGTCTGTTTGCCTCTGTTTAAGTCTGTTTGCCTCTGTTTAAGTCTGTTTGCCTCTGTTTCAGTCTGTTTGCCTCTGTTTCACTCTGTTTGTCTCTGTTTCACTCTGATTGCCTCTGTTTCACTCTGTTTGCCTCTGTTTCACTCTGTTTGCCTCTGTTTCACTCTGTTTGCTTCTGTTTGCCTCTGTTTGCTTCTGTTTGCCTCTGTTTCACTCCGTTCGCCTCTGTTTAAGTTTTCTTGCCTGTGTTTCACTCTGTTTGCATCTGTTTACGTCTTCTTGCCTCTTTTTCACTCTGTTTGCCTCTGTTTAAGTCTGTTTGCCTCTGCTTAAGTCTGTTTGCCTCTGTTTCACTCTGTTTGTTTCCGTTTCACTCTGTTTACCTCTCTTTCACTCTTTTTGCCTCTGTTTAAGTCTGTTTGCCTCTGTTTAAGTCTGTTTGCCTCTGTTTATGTCTGTTTGCCTTTAATTCACTCTGTTTGCCCCTTTTTAAGTCTGTTTGCCTCTGTTTCACTCTGTTTGCCTCTGTTTCACTCTTTTTGCCTCTGATTCACTCTTTATGCCTCTGTTTAACTCTGTTTAACTCTGTTTAAGTCTGTTTGTCTCTGTTTGCCTCTGTTTAACCCTGTTTGCCTCTGTTTGCCTCTGTTTGCCTTTGTTTAAGTCTGTTTGACTCTTTTTAACTCAGTTTGCCTCTGTTTAACCCTGTTTGCCTCTGTTTGCCTCTGTTTGCCTCTGTTTAAGTCTGTTTGCCTCAGTTTCAGTCTGTTTGCCTCGGTTTCACTCTGTTTGCCTCTGATTAAATCTGTTTGCCTCTGTTTCACTCTGTTTGCCTCTGTTTCCCTCTGTTTAAGTCTGTTTGCCTCTGTTTATGTCTGTTTGCCTATAATTCACCTCTGTTTGCCCCTTTTTAATTCTGTTTGCCTCTGTTTCACTCTGTTTGCCTCTGTTTCACTCTTTTTGCCTCTGATTCACTCTTTATGCCTCTGTTTAACTCTGTTTAACTCTGTTTAAGTCTGTTTGTCTCTGTTTGCCTCTGTTTAACCCTGTTTGCCTCTGTTTGCCTCTGTTTGCCTTTGTTTCAGTCTGTTTGACTCTTTTTAACTCTGTTTGCCTCTGTTTAACCCTGTTTGCCTCTGTTTGCCTCTGTTTGCCTCTGTTTAAGTCTGTTTGCCTCAGTTTCAGTCTGTTTGCCTCTGTTTAAGTCTGTTTGCCTCTGTTTCAGTCTGTTTGCCTCGGTTTCACTCTGTTTGCCTCTGATTAAGTCTGTTTGCCTCTGTTTCACTCTGTTTTGCCTCTGTTTAAGTCTGTTTGCCTCTGTTTAAGTCTGTTTGCCTCTGTTTCAGTCTGTTTGCCTCTGTTTCACTCTGTTTGTCTCTGTTTCACTCTGATTGCCTCTGTTTCACTCTGTTTGCCTCTGTTTCACTCTGTTTGCCTCTGTTTCACTCTGTTTGCTTCTGTTTGCCTCTGTTTGCTTCTGTCTGCCTCTGTTTCACTCCGTTCGCCTCTGTTTAAGTTTTCTTGCCTGTGTTTCACTCTGTTTGCATCTGTTTACGTCTTCTTGCCTCTTTTTCACTCTGTTTGCTTCTGTTTAAGTCTGTTTGCCTCTGCTTAAGTCTGTTTGCCTCTGTTTCACTCTGTTTGTTTCCGTTTCACTCTGTTTACCTCTCTTTCACTCTTTTTGCCTCTGTTTAAGTCTGTTTGCCTCTGTTTCACTCTGTTTGCCGCCTTTTCACTCTGTTTGCCTCTGTTTCACTCTGTTTGCCTCTGTTTCACTCTTTTTGCCTCTGTTTGCCTCTGTTTCAGTCTGTTTTCCTCTATTTCACTCTGTTTGTCTCTGTTTCACTCTGTTTGCCTCTGTTTCACTCTGTTTGCCTCTGTTTCGCTCTTTTTGCCTCTGTTTGTTCTTGTTTCAGTCTGTTTTCCCTCTATTTCAATCTGTTTGTCTCTGTTTCACTCTGTTTGTATTTGTTTCAGTCTGTTTGGCTCTGTTTCAATCTGTTTGCCTCTGCTGTAGTCTGTTTGCCTCTGTTTAAGTCTGTTTGCCTCTGTTTAAGTCTGTTTGCCTCTGTTTCACTCTGTTTGCCTCCGTTTCACTCTGTTTGCCTCTGTGTCTCTCTGTTTGCCTCTGTTTAAGTCTGTTTGCCTTTGCTTAAGTCTGCTTGCCTCTTTTCACTCTGTTTGCCTCTGTTTCACTCTGTGTGCCTCTGTTTAATCCTGTTTGCCTCTGTTTGCCTCTGTTTACCTCTGTTTAAGTCTGTTTGCCTCTGTTTAAGTCTGTTTGCCTCTGTTAAAGTCTGTTTGCCTCTGTTTAAGTCTGTTTGCCTCTGTTTAAGTCTGTTTGCCTCTGTTTCACTCTGTTTGCCTCCGTTTCACTCTGTTTACCTCTGTTTCATTCTTCTTGCCTCTGTTTAAGTCTGTTTGCCTGTGTTTCACACTGTTTGCCTCTGTTTCACTCTGATTGCCTCTGTTTAATCCTGTTTGCCTCTGTTTGCCACTGTTTGCCTCTGTTTACCTCTGTTTAAGTCTGTTTGCCTCTGTTTAAGTCTGTTTTGCCTCTGTTTAAGTCTGTTTGCCTCTGTTTATGTCTGTTTGCCTATAATTCACTCTGTTTGCCCCTTTTTAAGTCTGTTTGCCTCTGTTTCACTCTGTTTGCCTCTGTTTCACGCTTTTTGCCTCTGATTCACTCTTTATGCCTCTGTTTAACTCTGTTTAACTCTGTTTAAGTCTGTTTGTCTCTGTTTGCCTCTGTTTAACCCTGTTTGCCTCTGTTTGCCTTTGTTTAAGTCTGTTTGACTCTTTTTAACTCTTTTTGCCTCTGTTTAACCCTGTTTGCCTCTGTTTGCCTCTGTTTGCCTCTGTTTAAGTCTGTTTGCCTCAGTTTCAGTCTGTTTGCCTCTGTTTAAGTCTGTTTGCCTCTGTTTCAGTCTGTTTGCCTCGGTTTCACTCTGTTTGCCTCTGATTAAGTCTGTTTGCCTCTGTTTCACTCTGTTTGCCTCTGTTTGCCTCTGTTTAAGTCTGTTTGCCTCTGTTTAAGTCTGTTGCCTCTGCTTAAGTCTGTTTGCCTCTGTTTAAGTCTGTTTGCCTCTGTTTCAGTCTGTTTGCATTTGCTTAAGTCTGTTTGCCTCTGTTTAAGTCTGTTTGCCTCTGTTTAAGTCTGTTTGCCTCTGTTTAAGTCTGTTTGCCTCTGTTTCAGTCTGTTTGCCTCTGTTTCACTCTGTTTGTCTCTGTTTCACTCTGATTGCCTCTGTTTCACTCTGTTTGCCTCTGTTTCACTCTGTTTGCCTCTGTTTCACTCTGTTTGCTTCTGTTTGCCTCTGTTTGCTTCTGTTTGCCTCTGTTTCACTCCGTTCGCCTCTGTTTAAGTTTTCTTGCCTGTGTTTCACTCTGTTTGCATCTGTTTACGTCTTCTTGCCTCTTTTTCACTCTGTTTGCCTCTGTTTAAGTCTGTTTGCCTCTGCTTAAGTCTGTTTGCCTCTGTTTCACTCTGTTTGTTTCCGTTTCACTCTGTTTACCTCTCTTTCACTCTTTTTGCCTCTGTTTAAGTCTGTTTTGCCTCTGTTTCACTCTGTTTGCCTCTGTTTATGTCTGTTTGCCTTTAATTCACTCTGTTTGCCCCTTTTTAAGTCTGTTTGCCTCTGTTTCACTCTGTTTGCCTCTGTTTCACTCTTTTTGCCTCTGATTCACTCTTTATGCCTCTGTTTAACTCTGTTTAACTCTGTTTAAGTCTGTTTGTCTCTGTTTGCCTCTGTTTAACCCTGTTTGCCTCTGTTTGCCTCTGTTTGCCTTTGTTTAAGTCTGTTTGACTCTTTTTAACTCAGTTTGCCTCTGTTTAACCCTGTTTGCCTCTGTTTGCCTCTGTTTGCCTCTGTTTAAGTCTGTTTGCCTCAGTTTCAGTCTGTTTGCCTCTGTTTAAGTCTGTTTGCCTCTGTTTCAGTCTGTTTGCCTCGGTTTCACTCTGTTTGCCTCTGATTAAGTCTGTTTGCCTCTGTTTCACTCTGTTTGCCTCTGTTTCCCTCTGTTTAAGTCTGTTTGCCTCTGTTTAAGTCTGTTTGCCTCTGTTTATGTCTGTTTGCCTATAATTCACTCTGTTTGCCCCTTTTTAAGTCTGTTTGCCTCTGTTTCACTCTGTTTGCCTCTGTTTCACTCTTTTTGCCTCTGATTCACTCTTTATGCCTCTGTTTATCTCTGTTTAACTCTGTTTAAGTCTGTTTGTCTCTGTTTGCCTCTGTTTAAGTCTGTTTGCCTCTGTTTAAGTCTGTTTGCCTCTGTTTCAGTCTGTTTGCCTCTGTTTCACTCTGTTTGTCTCTGTTTCACTCTGATTGCCTCTGTTTCACTCTGTTTGCCTCTGTTTCACTCTGTTTGCCTCTGTTTCACTCTGTTTGCTTCTGTTTGCCTCTGTTTGCTTCTGTTTGCCTCTGTTTCACTCCGTTCGCCTCTGTTTAAGTTTTCTTGCCTGTGTTTCACTCTGTTTGCATCTGTTTACGTCTTCTTGCCTCTTTTTCACTCTGTTTGCCTCTGTTTAAGTCTGTTTGCCTCTGCTTAAGTCTGTTTGCCTCTGTTTCACTCTGTTTGTTTCCGTTTCACTCTGTTTACCTCTCTTTCACTCTTTTTGCCTCTGTTTAAGTCTGTTTGCCTCTGTTTCACTCTGTTTGCCTCCTTTTCACTCTGTTTGCCTCTGTTTCACTCTGTTTGCCTCTGTTTCACTCTTTTTGCCTCTGTTTGCCTCTGTTTCAGTCTGTTTTCCTCTATTTCACTCTGTTTGTCTCTGTTTCACTCTGTTTGTCTCTGTTTCACTCTGTTTGCCTCTGTTTCACTCTGTTTGCCTCTGTTTCGCTCTTTTTGCCTCTGTTTGTTCTTGTTTCAGTCTGTTTTCCTCTATTTCAATCTGTTTGTCTCTGTTTCACTCTGTTTGTATTTGTTTCAGTCTGTTTGGCTCTGTTTCAATCTGTTTGCCTCTGCTGTAGTCTGTTTGCCTCTGTTTAAGTCTGTTTGCCTCTGTTTAAGTCTGTTTGCCTCTGTTTCACTCTGTTTGCCTCCGTTTCACTCTGTTTGCCTCTGTGTCTCTCTGTTTGCCTCTGTTTAAGTCTGTTTGCCTTTGCTTAAGTCTGCTTGCCTCTTTTTCACTCTGTTTGCCTCTGTTTCACTCTGTGTGCCTCTGTTTAATCCTGTTTGCCTCTGTTTGCCTCTGTTTACCTCTGTTTAAGTCTGTTTGCCTCTGTTTAAGTCTGTTTGCCTCTGTTAAAGTCTGTTTGCCTCTGTTTAAGTCTGTTTGCCCTCTGTTTAAGTCTGTTTGCCTCTGTTTCACTCTGTTTGCCTCCGTTTCACTCTGTTTACCTCTGTTTCACTCTTCTTGCCTCTGTTTAAGTCTGTTTGCCTGTGTTTCACACTGTTTGCCTCCGTTTCACTCTGTTTACCTCTGTTTCACTCTTCTTGCCTCTGTTTAAGTCTGTTTGCCTGTGTTTCACACTGTTTGCCTCTGTTTCACTCTGATTGCCTCTGTTTAATCCTGTTTGCCTCTGTTTGCCACTGTTTGCCTCTGTTTACCTCTGTTTAAGTCTGTTTGCCTCTGTTTCACTCTTCTTGCCTCTGTTTAGTCTGTTTGCCTCTGTTTCACTCTGTTTGCCTCCGTTTCACTCTGTTTACCTCTGTTTCACTCTTCTTGCCTCTGTTTAAGTCTGTTTGCCTGTGTTTCACACTGTTTGCCTCTGTTTCACTCTGATTGCCTCTGTTTAATCCTGTTTGCCTCTGTTTGCCACTGTTTGCATCTGTTTACCTCTGTTTAAGTCTGTTTGCCTCTGTTTAAGTCTGTTTGCCTCTGTTTAAGTCTGTTTGCCTCTGTTTATGTCTGTTTGCCTATAATTCACTCTGTTTGCCCCTTTTTAAGTCTGTTTGCCTCTGTTTCACTCTGTTTGCCTCTGTTTCACGCTTTTTGCCTCTGATTCACTCTTTATGCCTCTGTTTAACTCTGTTTAACTCTGTTTAAGTCTGTTTGTCTCTGTTTGCCTCTGTTTAACCCTGTTGGCCTCTGTTTGCCTTTGTTTAAGTCTGTTTGACTCTTTTTAACTCTTTTTGCCTCTGTTTAACCCTGTTTGCCTCTGTTTGCCTCTGTTTGCCTCTGTTTAAGTCTGTTTGCCTCAGTTTCAGTCTGTTTGCCTCTGTTTAAGTCTGTTTGCCTCTGTTTCAGTCTGTTTGCCTCGGTTTCACTCTGTTTGCCTCTGATTAAGTCTGTTTGCCTCTGTTTCACTCTGTTTGCCTCTGTTTGCCTCTGTTTAAGTCTGTTTGCCTCTGTTTAAGTCTGTTGCCTCTGCTTAAGTCTGTTTGCCTCTGTTTAAGTCTGTTTGCCTCTGTTTCAGTCTGTTTGCATTTGCTTAAGTCTGTTTGCCTCTGTTTAAGTCTGTTTGCCTCTGTTTAAGTCTGTTTGCCTCTGTTTAAGTCTGTTTGCCTCTGTTTCAGTCTGTTTGCCTCTGTTTCACTCTGTTTGTCTCTGTTTCACTCTGATTGCCTCTGTTTCACTCTGTTTGCCTCTGTTTCACTCTGTTTGCCTCTGTTTCACTCTGTTTGCTTCTGTTTGCCTCTGTTTGCTTCTGTTTGCCTCTGTTTCACTCCGTTCGCCTCTGTTTAAGTTTTCTTGCCTGTGTTTCACTCTGTTTGCATCTGTTTACGTCTTCTTGCCTCTTTTTCACTCTGTTTGCCTCTGTTTAAGTCTGTTTGCCTCTGCTTAAGTCTGTTTGCCTCTGTTTCATTCTGTTTGTTTCCGTTTCACTCTGTTTACCTCTCTTTCACTCTTTTTGCCTCTGTTTAAGTCTGTTTGCCTCTGTTTAAGTCTGTTTGCCTCTGTTTATGTCTGTTTGCCTTTAATTCACTCTGTTTGCCCCTTTTTAAGTCTGTTTGCCTCTGTTTCACTCTGTTTGCCTCTGTTTCACTCTTTTTGCCTCTGATTCACTCTTTATGCCTCTGTTTAACTCTGTTTAACTCTGTTTAAGTCTGTTTGTCTCTGTTTGCCTCTGTTTAACCCTGTTTGCCTCTGTTTGCCTCTGTTTGCCTTTGTTTAAGTCTGTTTGACTCTTTTTAACTCAGTTTGCCTCTGTTTAAACCCTGTTTGCCTCTGTTTGCCTCTGTTTGCCTCTGTTTAAGTCTGTTTGCCTCAGTTTCAGTCTGTTTGCCTCTGTTTAAGTCTGTTTGCCTCTGTTTCAGTCTGTTTGCCTCGGTTTCACTCTGTTTGCCTCTGATTAAGTCTGTTTGCCTCTGTTTCACTCTGTTTGCCTCTGTTTCCCTCTGTTTAAGTCTCTTTGCCTCTGTTTAAGTCTGTTTGCCTCTGTTTATGTCTGTTTGCCTATAATTCACTCTGTTTGCCCCTTTTTAAGTCTGTTTGCCTCTGTTTCACTCTGTTTGCCTCTGTTTCACTCTTTTTGCCTCTGATTCACTCTTTATGCCTCTGTTTATCTCTGTTTAACTCTGTTTAAGTCTGTTTGTCTCTGTTTGCCTCTGTTTAACCCTGTTTGCCTCTGTTTGCCTCTGTTTGCCTTTGTTTCAGTCTGTTTGACTCTTTTTAACTCTGTTTGCCTCTGTTTAACCCTGTTTGCCTCTGTTTAAGTCTGTTTGCCTCAGTTTCAGTCTGTTTGCCTCTGTTTAAGTCTGTTTGCCTCTGTTTCAGTCTGTTTGCCTCGGTTTCACTCTGTTTGCCTCTGATTAAGTCTGTTTGCCTCTGTTTCACTCTGTTTGCCTCTGTTTGCCTCTGTTTAAGTCTGTTTGCCTCTGTTTAATTCTGTTTGCCTCTGTTTCAGTCTGTTTGCCTCTGTTTCACTCTGTTTGTCTCTGTTTTCACTCTGATTGCCTCTGTTTCACTCTGTTTGCCTCTGTTTCACTCTGTTTGCCTCTGTTTCACTCTGTTTGCTTCTGTTTGCCTCTGTTTGCTTCTGTTTGCCTCTGTTTCACTCCGTTCGCCTCTGTTTAAGTTTTCTTGCCTGTCTTTCACTCTGTTTGCATCTGTTTACGTCTTCTTGCCTCTTTTTCACTCTGTTTGCCTCTGTTTAAGTCTGTTTGCCTCTGCTTAAGTCTGTTTGCCTCTGTTTCACTCTGTTTGTTTCCGTTTCACTCTGTTTACCTCTCTTTCACTCTTTTTGCCTCTGTTTAAGTCTGTTTGCCTCTGTTTCACTCTGTTTGCCTCCTTTTCACTCTGTTTGCCTCTGTTTCACTCTGTTTGCCTCTGTTTCACTCTTTTTGCCTCTGTTTGCCTCTGTTTCAGTCTGTTTTCCTCTATTTCACTCTGTTTGTCTCTGTTTCACTCTGTTTGTCTCTGTTTCACTCTGTTTGCCTCTGTTTCACTCTGTTTGCCTCTGTTTCGCTCTTTTTGCCTCTGTTTGTTCTTGTTTCAGTCTGTTTTCCTCTATTTCAATCTGTTTGTCTCTGTTTCACTCTGTTTGTATTTGTTTCAGTCTGTTTGGCTCTGTTTCAATCTGTTTGCCTCTGCTGTAGTCTGTTTGCCTCTGTTTAAGTCTGTTTGCCTCTGTTTAAGTCTGTTTGCCTCTGTTTCACTCTGTTTGCCTCCGTTTCACTCTGTTTGCCTCTGTGTCTCTCTGTTTGCCTCTGTTTAATTCTGTTTGCCTTTGCTTAAGTCTGCTTGCATCTTTTTCACTCTGTTTGCCTCTGTTTCACTCTGTGTGCCTCTGTTTAATCCTGTTTGCCTCTGTTTGCCTCTGTTTACCTCTGTTTAAGTCTGTTTGCCTCTGTTTAAGTCTGTTTGCCTCTGTTAAAGTCTGTTTGCCTCTGTTTAAGTCTGTTTGCCTCTGTTTAAGTCTGTTTGCCTCTGATTCACTCTGTTTGCCTCCGTTTCACTCTGTTTACCCTCTGTTTCACTCTTCTTGCCTCTGTTTAAGTCTGTTTGCCTGTGTTTCACTCTGTTTGCCTCTGTTTCACTCTGATTGCCTCTGTTTAATCCTGTTTGCCTCTGTTTGCCACTGTTTGCCTCTGTTTACCTCTGTTTAAGTCTGTTTGCCTCTGTTTAAGTCTGTTTGCCTCTGTTTAAGTCTGTTTGCCTCTGTTTATGTCTGTTTGCCTATAATTCACTCTGTTTGCCCCTTTTTAAGTCTGTTTGCCTCTGTTTCACTCTGTTTGCCTCTGTTTCACGCTTTTTGCCTCTGATTCACTCTTTATGCCTCTGTTTCACTCTGTTTAAGTCTGTTTGTCTCTGTTTGCCTCTGTTTAACCCTGTTTGCCTCTGTTTGCCTCTGTTTGCCTTTGTTTAAGTCTGTTTGACTCTTTTTAACTCTTTTTTGCCTCTGTTTAATCCTGTTTGCCTCTGTTTGCCTCTGTTTGCATCTGTTTAAGTCTGTTTGCCTCAGTTTCAGTCTGTTTGCCTCTGTTTAAGTCTGTTTGCCTCTGTTTCAGTCTGTTTGCCTCGGTTTCACTCTGTTTGCCTCTGATTAAGTCTGTTTGCCTCTGTTTCACTCTGTTTGCCTCTGTTTGCCTCTGTTTAAGTCTGTTTGCCTCTGTTTAAGTCTGTTGCCTCTGCTTAAGTCTGTTTGCCTCTGTTTAAGTCTGTTTGCCTCTGTTTCAGTCTGTTTGCATTTGCTTAAGTCTGTTTGCCTCTGTTTAAGTCTGTTTGCCTCTGTTTAAGTCTGTTTGCCTCTGTTTAAGTCTGTTTGCCTCTGTTTCAGTCTGTTTGCCTCTGTTTCACTCTGTTTGTCTCTGTTTCACTCTGATTGCCTCTGTTTCACTCTGTTTGCCTCTGTTTCACTCTGTTTGCCTCTGTTTCACTCTGTTTGCTTCTGTTTGCCTCTGTTTGCTTCTGTTTGCCTCTGTTTAACTCCGTTCGCCTCTGTTTAAGTTTTCTTGCCTGTGTTTCACTCTGTTTGCATCTGTTTACGTCTTCTTGCCTCTTTTTCACTCTGTTTGCCTCTGTTTAAGTCTGTTTGCCTCTGCTTAAGTCTGTTTGCCTCTGTTTCACTCTGTTTGTTTCCGTTTCAATCTGTTTACCTCTCTTTCACTCTTTTTGCCTCTGTTTAAGTCTGTTTGCCTCTGTTTAAGTCTGTTTGCCTCTGTTTATGTCTGTTTGCCTTTAATTCACTCTGTTTTCCCCTTTTTAAGTCTGTTTGCCTCTGTTTCACTCTGTTTGCCTCTGTTTCACTCTTTTTGCCTCTGATTCACTCTTTATGCCTCTGTTTAACTCTGTTTAACTCTGTTTAAGTCTGTTTGTCTCTGTTTGCCTCTGTTTAACCCTGTTTGCCTCTGTTTGCCTCTGTTTGCCTTTGTTTAAGTCTGTTTGACTCTTTTTAACTCAGTTTGCCTCTGTTTAACCCTGTTTGCCTCTGTTTGCCTCTGTTTAAGTCTGTTTGCCTCAGTTTCAGTCTGTTTGCCTCTGTTTCAGTCTGTTTGCCTCTGTTTCAGTCTGTTTGCCTCGGTTTCACTCTGTTTGCCTCTGATTAAGTCTGTTTGCCTCTGTTTCACTCTGTTTGCCTCTGTTTCCCTCTGTCTAAGTCTGTTTGCCTCTGTTTAAGTCTGTTTGCCTCTGTTTATGTCTGTTTGCCTATAATTCACTCTGTTTGCCCCTTTTTAAGTCTGTTTGCCTCTGTTTCACTCTGTTTGCCTCTGTTTCACTCTTTTTGCCTCTGATTCACTCTTTATGCCTCTGTTTAACTCTGTTTAACTCTGTTTAAGTCTGTTTGTCTCTGTTTGCCTCTGTTTAAACCTGTTTTGCCTCTGTTTGCCTCTGTTTGCCTTTGTTTCAGTCTGTTTGACTCTTTTTAACTCTGTTTGCCTCTGTTTAAGTCTGTTTGCCTCTGTTTGCCTCTGTTTGCCTCTGTTTAAGTCTGTTTGCCTCAGTTTCAGTCTGTTTGCCTCTGTTTAAGTCTGTTTGCCTCTGTTTCAGTCTGTTTGCCTCGGTTTCACTCTGTTTGCCTCTGATTAAGTCTGTTTGCCTCAGTTTCACTCTGTTTGCCTCTGTTTGCCTCTGTTTAAGTCTGTTTGCCTCTGTTTAAGTCTGTTTGCCTCTGTTTATGTCTGTTTGCCTCTGTTTCACTCTGTTTGTCTCTGTTTCACTCTGATTGCCTCTGTTTCACTCTGTTTGCCTCTGTTTCACTCTGTTTGCCTCTGTTTCACTCTGTTTGCTTCTGTTTGCCTCTGTTTGCTTCTGTTTGCCTCTGTTTCACTCCGTTCGCCTCTGTTTAAGTTTTCTTGCCTGTGTTTCACTCTGTTTGCATCTGTTTACGTCTTCTTGCCTCTTTTTCACTCTGTTTGCCTCTGTTTAAGTCTGTTTGCCTCTGTGTCTCTCTGTTTGCCTCTGTTTAAGTCTGTTTGCCTTTGCTTAAGTCTGCTTGCCTCTTTTTCACTCTGTTTGCCTCTGTTTCACTCTGTGTGCCTCTGTTTAATCCTGTTTGCTTCTGTTTGCCTCTGTTTACCCTCTGTTTAAGTCTGTTTGCCTCTGTTTAAGTCTGTTTGCCTCTGTTTAAGTCTGTTTGCCTCTGTTAAAGTCTGTTTGCCTCTGTTTAAGTCTGTTTGCCTCTGTTTAAGTCTGTTTGCCTCTGTTTCACTCTGTTTGCCTCCGTTTCACTCTGTTTACCTCTGTTTCACTCTTCTTGCCTCTGTTTAAGTCTGTTTGCCTGTGTTTCACACTGTTTGCCTCTGTTTCATTCTGTTTGCCTCTGTTTAATCCTGTTTGCCTCTGTTTGCCACTGTTTGCCTCAGTTTACCTCTGCTTAAGTCTGTTTGCCTCTGTTTAAGTCTGTTTGCCTCTGTTTAAGTCTGTTTGCCTCTGTTTATGTCTGTTTGCCTATAATTCACTCTGTTTGCCCCTTTTTAAGTCTGTTTGCCTCTGTTTCACTCTGTTTGCCTCTGTTTCACTCTTTTTGCCTCTGATTCACTCTTTATGCCTCTGTTTAACTCTGTTTAACTCTTTTTAATCTCTTTGTCTCTGTTTGCCTCTGTTTAACCCTGTTTGCCTCTGTTTGCCTCTGTTTGCCTTTGTTTAAGTCTGTTTGACTCTTTTTAACTCTGTTTGCCTCTGTTTAACCCTGTTTGCCTCTGTTTGCCTCTGTTTGCCTCTGTTTAAGTCTGTTTGCCTCAGTTTCAGTCTGTTTGCCTCTGTTTAAGTCTGTTTGCCTCTGTTTCAGTCTGTTTGCCTCGGTTTCACTCTGTTTGCCTCTGATTAAGTCTGTTTGCCTCTGTTTCACTCTGTTTGCCTCTGTTTGCCTCTGTTTAAGTCTGTTTGCCTCTGTTTAAGTCTGTTGCCTCTGCTTAAGTCTGTTTGCCTCTGTTTAAGTCTGTTTGCCTCTGTTTCAGTCTGTTTGCATTTGCTTAAGTCTGTTTGCCTCTGTTTAAGTCTGTTTGCCTCTGTTTAAGTCTGTTTGCCTCTGTTTAAGTCTGTTTGCCTCTGTTTCAGTCTGTTTGCCTCTGTTTCACTCTGTTTGTCTCTGTTTCACTCTGATTGCCTCTGTTTCACTCTGTTTGCCTCTGTTTCACTCTGTTTGCCTCTGTTTCACTCTGTTTGCTTCTGTTTGCCTCTGTTTGCTTCTGTTTGCCTCTGTTTCACTCCGTTCGCCTCTGTTTAAGTTTTCTTGCCTGTGTTTCACTCTGTTTGCATCTGTTTACGTCTTCTTGCCTCTTTTTCACTCTGTTTGTCTCTGTTTAAGTCTGTTTGCCTCTGCTTAAGTCTGTTTGCCTCTGTTTCACTCTGTTTGTTTCCGTTTCACTCTGTTTACCTCTGTTTCACTCTTTTTGCCTCTGTTTAAGTCTGTTTGCCTCTGTTTCACTCTGTTTGCCTCTGTTTCACTCTGTTTGCCTCTGTTTAATCCTGTTTGCCTCTGTTTGCCACTGTTTGCCTCTGTTTACCTCTGTTTAAGTCTGTTTGCCTCTTTTTAACTCTGTTTGCCTCTGTTTAAGTCTGTTTGCCTCTGTTTCTGACTGTTTGCCTCAGTTTCAGTCTGTTTGCCTCCGTTTCACTCTGTTTGCCTCTGTTTGCCTCTGTTTCACTCTGTTTGCCTCTGTTTGCCTCTGTTTAGGTCCGTTTGCCTCTGTTTAAGTCTGTTGCCTCTGCTTAAGTCTGTTTGCCTCTGTTTCACTCTGTTTGCCTCTGTTTAAGTCTGTTTGCCTTTGCTTAAGTCTGTTTGCCTCTGTTTAAGTCTGTTTGCCTCTGTTTACGTCTTCTTGCCTCTTTTTCACTCTGTTTGCCTCTGTTTAAGTCTGTTTGCCTCTGCTTAAGTCTGTTTGCCTCTGTTTCAGGCTGTTGCCTCTGTTTCACTCTGTTTGTCTCTGTTTCACTCTGTTTGTCTCTGTTTCACTCTGTTTGCCTCTGTTTCACTCTGTTTGCCTCTGTTTGCCTCTGTTTGCCTTTGTTTAAGTCTGTTTGCCTCTTTTTAACTCTGTTTGCCTCTGTTTAAGTCTGTTTGCCTCTGTTTCTGACTGTTTGCCTCAGTTTCAGTCTGTTTGCCTCGGTTTCACTCTGTTTGCCTCTGTTTAAGTCTGTTTGCCTCTGTTTCACTCTGTTTGCCTCTGTTTAGGTCCGTTTGCCTCTGTTTAAGTCTGTTGCCTCTGCTTAAGTCTGTTTGCCTCTGTTTAAGTCTGCTTGCCTCTGTTTAAGTCTGTTTGCCTTTGCTTAAGTCTGTTTGCCTCTGTTTAAGTCTGTTTGCCTCTGTTTACGTCTTCTTGCCTCTTTTTCACTCTGTTTGCCTCTGTTTAAGTCTGTTTGCCTCTGCTTAAGTCTGTTTGCCTCTGTTTCAGGCTGTTGCCTCTGTTTCACTCTGTTTGTCTCTGTTTCACTCTGTTTGTCTCTGTTTCACTCTGTTTGCCTCTGTTTCACTCTGTTTGCCTCTGTTTCGCTCTTTTTGCCTCTGTTTGTCTCTGTTTAAGTCTGTTTGCCTCTCTTTAAGTCTGTTTGTCTCTGTTTGCCTCTGTTTGCCTCCGTTTACCTCTGTGTAAGTGTGTTTGCCTCTGTTTAAGTCTGTTTGCCTCTGTTTAAGTCTGTTTGCCTCTGTTTAAGTCTGTTTGCCTCTGTTTCAGTCTGTTTGCCTCTGTTTCACTCTGTTTGCCTCCGTTTCACTCTGTTTACCTCTGTTTCACTCTTCTTGCCTCTGTTTTAGTCTGTTTGCCTGTGTTTCACACTGTTTGCCTCTGTTTCACTCTGTTTGCCTCTGTTTAATCCTGTTTGCCTCTGTTTGCAACTGTTTGCGTCTGTTTACCTCTGTTTAAGTCTGTTTGCCTCTGTTAAGTCTGTTTGCCTCTGTTTAAGTCTGATTGCCTCTGTTTAAGTCTGTTTGCCTCTGTTTATGTCTGTTTGCCTCTGATTCACTCTGTTTGCCCCTTTTTAAGTCTGTTTGCCTCTGTTTCACTCTGTTTGCCTCAGTTTCACTCCTTTTGCCTCTGATTCACTCTTTATGACTCTGTTTAACTCTGTTTAACTCTGTTTAAGTCTGTTTGTCTCTGTTTGCCTCTGTTTAACCCTGTTTGCCTCTGTTTGCCTCTGTTTGCCTTTGTTTAAGTCTGTTTGCCTCTTTTTAACTCTGTTTGCCTCTGTTTAACCCTGTTTGCCTCTGTTTGCCTCTGTTTGCCTTTGTTTAAGTCTGTTTGCCTCTTTTTAACTCTGTTTGCCTCTGTTTAAGTCTGTTTGCCTCAGTTTCAGTCTGTTTGCCTCTGTTTAAGTCTGTTTGCCTCTGTTTCAGTCTGTTTGCCTCGGCTTCACTCTGTTTGCCTCTGTTTAAGTCTGTTTGCCTCTGTTTCACCTTGTTTGCCTCTGTTTGCCTCTGTTTAAGTCTGTTTGCCTCTGTTTAAATCTGTTGCCTCTGCTTAAGTCTGTTTGCCTCTGTTTAAGTCTGTTTGCCTCAGTTTCAGTCTGTTTGCATTTGCTTAAGTCTGTTTGCCTCTGTTTAAGTCTGTTTGCCTCTGTTTAAGTCTGTTTGCCTCTGTTTAAGTCTGTTTGCCTCTGTTTCATTCTGTTTGCCTCTGTTTCACTCTGTTTGTCTCTGTTTCACTCTGATTGCCTCTGTTTCACTCTGTTTGCCTCTGTTTCACTCTGTTTGCTTCTGTTTGCCTCTGTTTGCTTCTGTTTGCCTCTGTTTCACTCCGTTCGCCTCTGTTTAAGTCTTCTTGCCTCTGTTTCACTCTGTTTGCATCTGTTTACGTCTTCTTGCCTCTTTTTCACTCTGTTTGCCTCTGCTTAAGTCTGTTTGCCTCTGCTTAAGTCTGTTTGCCTCTGTTTCACTCTGTTTGTTTCCGTTTCACTCTGTTTACCTCTGTTTCACTCTTTTTGCCTCTGTTTAAGTCTGTTTGCCTCTGTTTCACTCTGTTTGCCTCTGCTTAATCCTGTTTGCCTGTGTTTGCCACTGTTTGCCTCTGTTTACCTCTGTTTAAGTCTGGTTGCCTCTGTTTAATTCTGTTTGCCTCTGTTTAAGTCTGTTTGCCTCTGTTTAAGTCTGTTTGCCTCTGATTCACTCTGTTTGCCCCCTTTTAAGTCTGTTTGCCTCTGTTTCACTCAGTTTGCCTCTGTTTCACTCTTTTGGCGTCTGATTCACTCTTTATGCCTCTGTTTAACTCTGTTTAACTCTGTTTAAGTCTGTTTGTCTCTGTTTGCCTCTGCTTAACCCTGTTTGCCTCTGTTTGCCTCTGTTTGCCTCTGTTTGACTTTTTCAACTCTGTTTGCCTCTTTTAAACTCTGTTTGCCTCTGTTTAACCCTGTTTGCCTCTGTTTGCCTCTGTTTGCCTTTGTTTAAGTCTGTTTGCCTCTTTTTAACTCTGTTTGCCTCTGTTTAAGTCCTCTTGCCTCTGTTTCACTCTGTTTGCCTCTGTTTCAGTCTGTTTGCCTCTGTTTCTGTCTGTTTGCCTCTGTTTCAGTCTTTTTGCCTCTGTTTCATTCTGTTTGCCTCTGTTTCAGTCTGTTTGCCTCTGTTTTATTCTGTATGCCTCTGTTTCAGTCTGTTTGCCTCTGTTTAATTCTGTTTAACTCTGTTTAAGTCTTTTTGCCTCTGTTCAACCCTGTTTGCCTCTGTTTGCCTCTGTTTGCCTCTGTTTGCCTCTGTTTGCCTCTGTTTCTCTCTGTTTGCCTCTGTTTGCTTCTGTTTGCCTCTGTTTCACTACGTTTGCCTCTATTTCACTCTGTTTGCATCTGTTTCACTCTGTTCGCCTCTGTTTAAGTCTTCTTGCCTCTGTTTCACTCTGTTTGCCTCTGTTTACGTCTTCTTGCCTCTTTTTCACTCTGTTTGCCTCTGTTTAAGTCTGTTTGCCTCTGTTTAACTCTGTTTGCCTCAGTTTCAGTCTGTTTGCCTCTGTTTCACTCTGTTTGCCTCCGTTTCACTCTGTTTGCCTCTGTTTCACTCTGCTTGCCTCTGTTTAATCCTGTTTGCCTCTGTTTGCCTTTGTTTGCCTCTGTTTACCTCTGTTTAAGTCTGTTTGCCTATGTTTAAGTCTGTTTGCCTCTGTTAAAGTCTGTTTGCCTCTGTTTAAGTCTGTTTGCCTCTGTTTAAGTCTGTTTGCCTCTGTTTCACTCTGTTTGTTTCCGTTTCACTCTGTTTACCTGTCTTTCACTCTTTTTGCCTCTGTTTAAGTCTGTTTGCCTCTGTTTCACTCTGTTTGCCTCTGTTTCACTCTGTTTGCCTCTGTTTAAGTCTGTTTGCCTCTGTTTAAATCTGTTGCCTCTGCTTAAGTCTGTTTGCCTCTGTTTAAGTCTGTTTGCCTCAGTTTCAGTCTGTTTGCATTTGCTTAAGTCTGTTTGCCTCTGTTTAAGTCTGTTTGCCTCTGTTTAAGTCTGTTTGCCTCTGTTTAAGTCTGTTTGCCTCTGTTTCATTCTGTTTGCCTCTGTTTCACTCTGTTTGTCTCTGTTTCACTCTGATTGCCTCTGTTTCACTCTGTTTGCCTCTGTTTCACTCTGTTTGCTTCTGTTTGCCTCTGTTTGCTTCTGTTTGCCTCTGTTTCACTCCGTTCGCCTCTGTTTAAGTCTTCTTGCCTCTGTTTACCTCTGTTTGCATCTGTTTACGTCTTCTTGCCTCTTTTTCACTCTGTTTGCCTCTGCTTAAGTCTGTTTGCCTCTGCTTAAGTCTGTTTGCCTCTGTTTCACTCTGTTTGTTTCCCTTTCACTCTGTTTACCTCTGTTTCACTCTTTTTGCCTCTGTTTAAGTCTGTTTGCCTCTGTTTCACTCTGTTTGCCTCTGCTTAATCCTGTTTGCCTGTGTTTGCCACTGTTTGCCTCTGTTTACCTCTGTTTAAGTCTGTTTGCCTCTGTTTAAGTCTGTTTGCCTCTGTTTAAGTCTGTTTGCCTCTGTTTAAGTCTGTTTGCCTCTGATTCACTCTGTTTGCCCCCTTTTAAGTCTGTTTGCCTCTGTTTCACTCTGTTTGCCTCTGTTTCACTCTTTTGGCCTCTGATTCACTCTTTATGCCTCTGTTTAACTCTGTTTAACTCTGTTTAAGTCTGTTTGTCTCTGTTTGCCTCTGCTTAACCCTGTTTGCCTCTGTTTGCCTCTGTTTGCCTCTGTTTGACTTTTTCAACTCTGTTTGCCTCTTTTAAACTCTGTTTGCCTCTGTTTAACCCTGTTTGCCTCTGTTTGCCTCTGTTTGCCTTTGTTTAAGTCTGTTTGCCTCTTTTTAACTCTGTTTGCCTCTGTTTAAGTCCTCTTGCCTCTGTTTCACTCTGTTTGCCTCTGTTTCAGTCTGTTTGCCTCTGTTTCTGTCTGTTTGCCTCTGTTTCAGTCTTTTTGCCTCTGTTTCATTCTGTTTGCCTCTGTTTCAGTCTGTTTGCCTCTGTTTTATTCTGTATGCCTCTGTTTCAGTCTGTTTGCCTCTGTTTAATTCTGTTTAACTCTGTTTAAGTCTTTTTGCCTCTGTTCAACCCTGTTTGCCTCTGTTTGCCTCTGTTTGCCTCTGTTTGCCTCTCCTCTGTTCAACCCTGTTTGCCTCTGTTTGCCTCTGTTTTGCCTCTGTTTGCCTCTGTTTGCCTCTGTTTCTCTCTGTTTGCCTCTGTTTGCTTCTGTTTGCCTCTGTTTCACTACGTTTGCCTCTATTTCACTCTGTTTGCATCTGTTTCACTCTGTTCGCCTCTGTTTAAGTCTTCTTGCCTCTGTTTCACTCTGTTTGCCTCTGTTTACGTCTTCTTGCCTCTTTTTTCACTCTGTTTGCCTCTGTTTAAGTCTGTTTGCCTCTGTTTAACTGTGTTTGCCCTCAGTTTCCAGTCTGTTTGCCTCTGTTTCACTCTGTTTGCCTCCGTTTCACTCTGTTTGCCTCTGTTTCACTCTGCTTGCCTCTGTTTAATCCTGTTTGCCTCTGTTTGCCTTTGTTTGCCTCTGTTTACCTCTGTTTAAGTCTGTTTGCCTATGTTTAAGTCTGTTTGCCTCTGTTAAAGTCTGTTTGCCTCTGTTTAAGTCTGTTTGCCTCTGTTTAAGTCTGTTTGCCTCTGTTTCACTCTGTTTGTTTCCGTTTCACCTCTGTTTACCCTGTCTTTCACTCTTTTTGCCTCTGTTTAAGTCTGTTTGCCTCTGTTTCACTCTGTTTGCCTCTGTTTCACTCTGTTAGCCTCTGTTTAATCCTGTTTGCCTGTGTTTGCCACTGTTTGCCTCTGTTTACCTCTGTTTAAGTCTGTTTGCCTCTGTTTAAGTCTGTTTGCCTCTGTTTATGTCTGTTTGCCTCTGATTCACTCTGTTTGCCCCCTTTTAAGTCTGTTTGCCTCTGTTTCACTCTGTTTGCCTCTGTTTCTCTCTTTTAGCCTCTGATTCACTCTTTATGCCTCTGTTTAAAAACTCTGTTTAACTCTGTTTAATTCTGTTTGTCTCTGTTCGCCTCTGTTTAACCCTGTTTGCCTCTGTTTGCCTCTGTTTGCCTCTGTTTGACTTTTTCAAGTCTGTTTGCCTCTTTTAAACTCTGTTTGCCTCTGTTTAACCCTGTTTGCCTCTGTTTGCCTCTGTTTGCCTTTGTTTCAGTCTGTTTGCCTCTTTTATTAACTCTGTTTGCCTCTGTTTAAGTCTGTTTGCCTCTGTTTAAGTCTGTTTGCCTCAGTTTCAGTCTGTTTGCCTCGGTTTCACTCTGTTTGCCTCTGTTTAAGTCTGTTTGCCTCTGTTTCACTCTGTTTGCCTCTGTTTGCCTCTGTTTAAGTCTGTTTGCCTCTGTTTAAGTCTGTTGCCTCTGCTTAAGTCTGTTTGCCTCTGTTTAAGTCTGTTTGCCTCTGTTTAAGTCTGTTTGCCTTTGCTTAAGTCTGTTTGCCTCTGTTTAAGTCTGTTTGCCTCTGTTTACGTCTTCTTGCCTCTTTTTCACTCTGTTTGCCTCTGTTTAAGTCTGTTTGCGTCTGCTTAAGTCTGTTTGCCTCTGTTTCAGGCTGTTGCCCTCTGTTTTACTCTGTTTGTCTCTGTTTCACTC
>JANJGN010004270.1:0-17500 GCA_026770705.1 Isurus oxyrinchus | reverse complement strand
CCCTGAACCTGTCCCTATCCCTGATCTTAACCAAAACAATGACCCTAACCCTAACCCGGACCCTAAAACTGACCCTGACCCTGATCCTTACCCTAACCCTAAATCTAAGCCTAACCCTAACCCTAACCCTAACCCTACCCCTAACACTAACCCTAACCCCTAACGCTTACGCTAACCCTAACCCTAACCCTGACACTAACCCTAACCCTATCCCTATCCACTAACCATAACCCTAATCCTATCCCTAACCCCTAGCACAAACCCTAAACGCAACCCTAACACTTAACCCTAAACCTAACCATAACCCGTAAACCAAACTCTAACCGTAAACCTAACCCTAACGCTAACACGAAACGTAATCCGGAACCCTACACCTAACCCTAACCGCAACCCTACCCCAAAGCCTAAACAATAACCGTAACCCTAAACGTAACCGTAACACTAACCCTAACCCTAAACACAAACCTTAAACCCAACCCTGACTCTAATCCTAACCCTAACCCTTGCCCTAACACTGACACTAAAACAAAACGCTAACCCTAACCCTAACTCTAAACCTTGCCCTAACCCTTAACATAAACCTAAAATCTAATCCTAACCCTAACCCTAACCCTAACCTGAACCCTAACTCTCACCCTAACCCTAACCCTAACCCTAAACCCTATCCCATAACCCTAACACTAACCCTAACCCTAAACAATACCCCTGACTCTAACCCTAACCCTAACTCTAACCCAAGCCCAAACCCATAACCCTAATACTAACCCTAACACTAACACTAACCCTAACCATAAACACTTACCCTAGCCCTAAACCAAAACTTAACCACTAACCCTAACCCTAACAATAACCCTAAACTTAACCCTAAAACCTAACCGTAGCCCTATCCCTAACTCTAACCCTAAACCTAACCCCTGACCATAATCCTAACCCTAACCCTAATACTCACCCTAACCCTAACCCTAACCCTAACCCTAACCCTAACCCAATCCTAAACCTAACGCTAACCCTAACCCTGACCCTGACCCTAAGCCTGACACTGACCCTGACCCTTACCCTAACCCTAACGCTGACACTAACCCTAACCTTCACCCTAACACTAACCCTAACCCTAACCCTCACCATAACGCTTACCCTAACACTAAACGTAACCCTAACCCTAACCATATCCCTGACCCTAACCCTAACCCTAACACTAACCCTAACATCTAACACTAACCCTAACCCTAACCCGAACACTAACCTTACCCTAATCCCTAACCCTTAGCCCTAAATCGAACCCTAACCCTAAGCCTAACCCTAACCCAAACCCTATCCGTAAATCTAACCCTAAAACTTAACACAAACCCTAACCCTAATCCTAACACCCTAACACTAACCCTGACCCCCTAACCTCCTAACCCTAACCCTAACCCTAAAC
The DNA here is from genome assembly GCA_026770705.1 of Isurus oxyrinchus. Taxonomy (NCBI): domain Eukaryota; kingdom Metazoa; phylum Chordata; class Chondrichthyes; order Lamniformes; family Lamnidae; genus Isurus; species Isurus oxyrinchus. The sequence goes on along the minus strand of JANJGN010004270.1, from coordinate 16,080 downwards.
CCTAAACCCTAACCCTAACCCTTGCAGTAACCCTAACCCTGACACTAAACTCTAACCCTAACCCTAACCCCTAACCCTAAACATAACCCTAACCCTAAGCCTAAGCCTAACCCTAAACCTAACGCTAACCCTAACCCTAACCCTAACCCAAACCCCTAAACCTAACCTCTAACCCTAACCCTAACCCCTAACCCTCACCCTAACCCTATCCCTAATCCTAACCCTAACCCCAAACCCTAAGGCTAATGCTAACCCTCTCCCTAACCCTTAACCTATCCCCTAACCCTAACCCTAACCCTAACCCTAACCCTAACCCAACCCTCACCCTAACCCTTTCCCTAACCCTCACTCTAACCCTAATACTAACCCTAACCCTATACCTTTTTCTCTTTGTTTGGCTCTGTTTTGCTCTGCTTCACTCTGTTTCACTCTTTTTGGCTCCTGAATGCTCTGTTTGGATCTGTATGGCTTCGTTTGGCTCTCTGTGCTCTGTTGTGCTCTGTTTTGCTCTGTTTGACTCTGGCAGGCTCTGTTTTGCTTTGTTTGGCTCTCTTTGTCTCGGCGATGCTCCCTTTGGCTCCGCCAGCCTTTGTTTGGTACTGCCAGGATCTGTGTGACTCTGCCATTCTCTACTTGGCTCAGTTTGATGCTGCAACTCTCTTTTTGGTTCTGTTTGGCTCTGTTTTGCTCTTTTTGGACTTCTGTTACTCTGGTTTGCTCTGTGGAGCTCTTTTGGGCTTTGCTTGGCTCTGTTCAGCACAAGTCGACAGGGCCATGCTGTGTTTGTCACTCATTGGATCTGTTTGACTCTGTTTTGCTCTGTTTGGCTCTACTTTGCTCATTGTGGCCCTGTTCTGCTCTGTTTGGCTCTCTTTGCCTCTGTTTGGACTTTCGTTGCTCCGCTTTGCTCTGTGTAGTTCTGTTGGGCTTTGTTTGGCTCTGTTCAGCACTCATTGGATCTGTTTCACTCTGTTTTGCACTGTTTGGCTCTGTTTTGCTCTGACTGTCTCTGTTCTGCTCTGTTTGGCTTTGTTTGACTCTGTTTGGCTCTGCCAGGCCCTGTTTCACTCTGGTGGCTCTGTTTGACTCTGTTTGGCTCTGTTCTGCTCTGTTTGGCTCTGTTCTGCTCTGTTTGGCTCTGTTCTGCTCTGATCGGCTCTGTTTGCCTCTTTTGTGTCCTGCCTGGCTCTGTTGTCTACTGTTTGGCTCTGTCTGCCTCTCTTTGTCTCTTGTTTGCTTTGATTGGCTCTGGATGGCTCTTTTAGGCTACGTTTTGCTCTGTTTGGCTTTGTTTCCCTCTGTTTCGCTCTATTTGGGTCTGTTTGATTCTGTTTCACTCTATTTTGCATTGTGTGGCTCTGTTTGGTTCTCCTTTGCTCTGTTCATTGTTTGTCTCTCTTCTGCTCTGTCTGGTTCTTGTTGTCTCGCTTCTGCACTGTCTCACTCTGTTGTGCTCTGTTTGGCTCTGTTTGGCTCTGTTTTGCTCCCTTTGGCTCTGTGTGGCTCTGTTTTGCTCTGTTTCTCTCTGTTTGTCTCTTCCAGGCTCTGTGTTGCTAAGTTTGGCTCTGTTGTGCTCTGTTCGGCTCTCTTTTGCTCTCTGTTTTCCTTTGTTTGGCTCTGTTTTGTTCTGCTTCACTCTGTTTGACTCTGTTTGGCTCTGTGTTGCTCTGTATGGCTCTGTTCTGCTCTGTCTGGCTCTGTTTGCCTCTGCTGTGCACTGTCGCACTCAGTTGTGCTCAGTTTGACTCTATTTGGCATTGCCAGGCTCTGTGTTGCTCTGTTTGGCTCTCCTTTCCTCTGCTTTGCTCTGTTATGCTCTGTTTGTCTCTGTATTGCTTCGTTTGGCTCTCTTCTCCTCTGTTGTGCGCTGTTTCGCTCTGTTTGGCTCTGCCAGGCTCTATTTTGCTTTGTTTGGCTCTCTTTGGCTCGGCGAGGCTCCATTTGGCTCTGCCAGCCTCTGTTTGGTGCTGCCAGGATCTGTTTGACTCTGCCATTCTCTACTTGGCTCAGTTTGGTGCTGCAACTCTCTTTCTGGTTCTGCCAGGCTACCTTTTCCGCTGCTTTGCTCTGTTGTGCTCTGTTTGGCTTTGTCTGGTTCTGTTTTGCTCTGATTTGCTCTGTTTAGCTCCGTTTAGCTCTGTTTTGCTCTGGTTGGCTGTGTTTGGTTCTGTTTGCCTCTGCTGTACACTGTCTCAATCTGTCATGCTATATCTGTCTCCTTTTGCCTCTGTTTATCTCTTTTTTGCTTTATTTCGCTCTGGTTGGCTCTGTTAGGCTATGTTTTGCTCTGTTTGGCTCTGTATGACTCTGTCTGGCTCTGTGTTGCTCTGTTCGGCTCTGTTTGGCTCTCCCAGGCTCTGTTCCTCTTTGTTTGTCTCTGTTTGGCTTTGCTATGCTCTGTTTGGCTCTGCACTGCTTCCTTTGGCTCTCTCTGTTGTGCTCTGTTTGGTTCTGCCAGGCTCTGTTTTGCTTTGTCTGGCTCTCTATGGCTCAGCGAGGCTCTCTTTGGCTCTGGCAGTCTCTGTTTTGTGCTGCCAAGATCTGTTTGGCTCTGTTCTGCTCTGTTTGGCTCTGTTTGACTCCTCCTGGCTCTGTTTTGTTCTGTTTGGCTCTGTTCTGCTCTGTTTGGCTCTGCCTGTCTCTGTTGTGCTCTGTCTTGCTCTATTTGCCTCTCTTTGTCTCTTTTTTGCTTTGTTTCGCTCTGGTGGCTCTGTCAGGCCATGTTAGGCTCTGTCTGGCTCTGTTTGGCTCTGTCTGGCTCTGTTTTGCTCTGGTTGGTTCTGTTTGATTCTCTTTGGCTCTGTTTTGCTCTGTTTTGCTCTCTTTGTCTATGTCGGGCTGTGTTTTGTGCTGTTTAGCTCTGTCTGTCTCTGTTCTGCTCTGTTTGGCTTTGTTTGACTTGGTTCGGCTCTGCCAGGCTCTGTTTCGCTCTGCTGGGCTCTGTTTGACTCCGTTTGGCTCTGCTTGCCTCTGTTCTGCTCTGTTTGTCTCTGCCAGGCTCTGTTTTGCACTGTTTGGCTCTGTGTGGCTCTGTTAGGCTATGTTTTGCTCAGTTTCACTCTGTTCTGCACTGTCTGGCTCTGTTCTGCTCCGTTTGGCTCTGCTTGCCTCTATTGTGATCTGTCTGGCTCTGTTGTCCACTGTTTGGATCTGTTTGCCTCTTTTTGTCTCTTGTTTGCTTTGTTTGGCTCCGTTGGGCTCTGTTAGACTATGTTTAGTTCTGTTTGGCTCTGTTAGGCTATGTTTTGTTCTGTTTGGCTCTGATGTTCTGGTTGGCTCTATTTGGGTCTGTTTGGTTCTGTTTTCCTCTCTTTGGCTCTGTGTGGCTCTGTGGCTCTGTTTGGCTCTGTTGTGTTCTGTCCGGCTCTCTTTTGCTCTGTGTGGCTCATCCAGGCTCTGTTTTCCTTTGTTTGGCTCTGTTTTGCTCTGCCTCACTCTGTTTGACTCTGTTTGGATCTGTGTTGCTCTGTTTGGCTCTATTCTAATCTGTCTGGCTCTGTTTGCCTCTGTTGTACACTGTCTCACTCTGTTGTGCTCTGTTTGACTCTATTTCGCACTGCCAGGCTCTGTGTTGTTCTGTTTGGCTCTCTTTTCCTCTGCTTTGCTCGGTTTTGCCCTGTTTGTCTTTGTCTGGTTCTGTTTTGCTCTGATTTGCTCTGTTTGGCTCTGTTCCGGTCTGTTTGGCTCTGCCAGGCTCTGTTCGGCTCTGATTGGCTCTGTCTTGCTCTGTTCAGCTTTGTTTCGCTCTGTTTGGCACTGTTTTGCTCTGTTTGGCTCTGTTCTGCTCTGTTCGGCTCTGTCTGTCTCTCCTTGGCTCTGTTTGTATCTGCCAGGCTCTGCGTTGATCTGTTTGGCTCTGTTTTGCTCTGGTTGGCTCTGTTCTGCTCTGTTTGGCTCTGTTTGGCTCTGCCAGGCTCTGTTCTGCTCTGCTTGATTCTGTTTGACTCCTCCTGGCTCTGTTTTGCTCTGTTTGGCTCTATTCTGCTCTGTTTGGCTCTGTCTGCCTCTGTTGTGCTCTGTCTGGCTCTGCTGTGCTCTGTCTGGCTCTATTTGCCTCTCTTTGTCTCTTTTTTGCTTTGTTTCGCTCTTGTGGCTCTGTTAGGCTATGTTAGGCTCTGTCTGGCTCTGTTTGGCTCTGTCTGGCTCTGTTTTGCTCTGGTTGGTTCTGTTTGATTCTCTTTGGCTCTGTTTTGCTCTGTTTTGTTCTCTTTGTCTCTGTCTGGCTGTGCTTTGCGCTGTTTGGCTCTGTCTGTCTCTGCTCTGCTCTGTTTGGCTTTTTTGACTTTGTCCGGCTCTGCCAGGCTCTGTTTCGCTCTGCTGGGCTCTGTTTGACTCCGTTTGGCTCTGTTTGGCTCTGCTTGCCGCTGTTCTGCTCTGCTTGGCTGTGTTCGGCTCTGCCAGGCTCTGTTTTGCACTTTTTGGCTCTCTGTGGCTCTGTTAGGCTATGTTTTGCTCTGTTTCACTCTGTTCTGCACTGTTTGGCTCTGTTCTGCTCTGTCGGCTCTGTTTGTCTCTCCTTGGCTCTGTTTGTCTCTGCCAGGCTCTGTGTTGATCTGTTTGGCTCTGTGTTGCTCTGGTTGACTCTGTTTGGCTCTGTTTCACTCTGGTTGGCTCGGTTTGGTTCTGTTTGGCTCCGTTTTGTTGTCTTTGTCTCCGTCGGGCTCTGTTTTTCTCTGTTTGCTTCTCTTTATCTCTTTTTTGCTTTGTTTAGCTCTGTTCTGCTCTGTTAGGCTATGTTTTGCTCTGTTTGGCTCTGTTAGCTCTGTTCTGCTCTGTTAGGCTATGTTTTGCTCTGTTTGGCTCTGTTTGGCCCTGTTTGGCTCTGCTTTGCTCTGTTTGGCTCTGTTTGCCTCTGTTGTATTCTGTCTGGCTTTGTTGTGCTCTGTTTGGCTCTTTTTGCCTCTCTTTGTCTCCATTTTGCTTTGTTTGGCTCTGGTTGGCTCTGTTAGGCTATATTTTGCTCTGTCTGGCTCTGTTTGGCTCTCTTTGGCTCTATTGTGCTCCGCCTGGCTTTGTTTTGCTCTGTTTGGCTCCCTTTACCTCTCTTTATCTCTTTTTTGCTTTGTTTGGCTCTGTTCTGCTCTGTTAGGCTATGTTTTGTTCTGTTTGGCTCTATTTGGCCCTGGTCGGCGCTGATCTGTTCTGTTTCACTCTGTTTGGTTCTGTTTGCCTCTGTTTTGCTCCGTTCAGCTCTGTTTGGCTCTCCCCGGCTCTGTACCTCTTTGTTTGGCTCTGTTTTGCTCTGCCAGGATCGGTTTTGTTCTGTTTCACTCTGTTTGACTCTGTTTGGCTCTGTTATGCTCTGTGTGGCTCTGTTCTGCTTCGTTCAGCTCTGTTTGCCTCTGTTGTGGTCTGTTTGGCTCTGCCAGGCTCTGTTTTGCTTTGTTTGGCTCTCTTTGGCTCAGCGAGGCTCTCTTTGGCTCTGCCGCTCTCTGTTTCACTCTGCCATGCTCTACTTTGCTCAGTTTGGTGCTGCAACTCTCCTTTTTGTTCTGTTTGGCTCTGTTTTGCTCTCTTTGGACTTCTGTTGCTCTGATTTGCTCTGTGTAGCTCTTTTGGGATTTGTCTGGCTCTGTTCAGCAGAAATTGGCTGTGCCATGCTGTGTTTGGCACTCATTGGATCTGTTTGAATCTGTTTTGCTCTGTCTGGCTCTACATTGCTCTATGTGTCCCTGTTCTGCTCTCTTTGGCTCTGCCAGGTTCTGTTTTGCTTTGTTTGGCTCGCTTTGGCTCAGCGAGGCTCTCTTTGGCTCTGCTGCTCTCTGTTTGGTGCTGCCAGGATCTGTTTGACTTTGCCATGCTCTACTTGGCTCAGTTTGGTGCTGCAACTCTCTTTTTGGTTATGTCTGGCTCTGTTCTGCTCTCTTTGGACTTCTGTTCCTCTGGTTTGCTCTGTGTAGCTCTTTTGGGCTTCGTTTGGCTCTGTTCAGCACAAGTTTGCATTGCCATGATGTGTTTGTCACTCATTGGATCTGTATGAATCTGTTTTGCTCTGTCTGGCTCTACTTTGCTCTGTGTGGTCCTGTTCTGCTCTGTTTGGCTCTGTTTGCCTCTGTTGTACTCTGTGTGGTTCTGTCGTGCTCTATTTGGCTCTGTTCGGCTCTGTTTGCCTCTGCCAGGCTCTGTGTTGCACTGTTTGGCTCTGTTTCGCTATGTTTTGCTCTTTTTGGCTCTGTTTGACTCTGTTTGGCTCTGCCAGGCTCTGTGTCACTCTGTTTGTCTCTGCTTTGTTCTGTTTGGCTCTGCTTTCCTCTGTTTGGCTCTGTTTTGCTTTGTTTGTATCTGTTTGGCTCTGTCCTTCTCCGTTTGGCTCTGCTTGCCTCTGCTGTGCTCTGTTTGGCTCGCCAGGCTTTGTTTTGCTTTGTTTGGCTCTGTGTGGCTCTGCTAGGATATGTTTTGCTCTGTTTTGCTCTGTTCTGCACTGTTTGACTTTGTTTGGCTCTCCCAGGCTCTGTTTCCCTTTCTTTGGGCGTGTTTGGCTCTGTTCTGCTCTGTTTGGCTCTGCTTGCCTCTGTTGTGCACTGTTTGGCTCTTGGTGGCTCTGTCAGGCTCTGTTTTGCTTTGTTTGGCTCTGTCTGGCTCTGTTTGGTTATGTATCGCTCTGTTTGGCTCTGTTTTGCTCTGTTTGGCTCTGTTGGCTCTGCTTGCCTCTGTTTGGTTCTGTTTGGTTCTGTGTTGTTCTGTTTTGCTCTCTTTGTCTCTGTCTGTCTCTGTTTTGCTTTGTTTGGCTTTGTCTGGCTCTGTTTAGCTATGTCTCGCTCCATTTGGCTCTGCTTTGCTCTGTTTGGCTCTGTTTCGCTCTGTTGGGCTCTGATTGAATCTATTTGGCTCTGTTCTGCTCTGTTCAGCTCTGTTCTGCTCAGTTCAGCTCTGTGTGCCTCTGTTGTGCTCTGTCTGGCTCTGTTGTCCACTGTTTGGCTCTGTTTGCCTCTCTTTGTCTCTTGTTTGCTTTGTTTGGCTCTGGTTGGCTCTGTTAAGCTATGTTTTTCTCTGTTTGGCTCTGTTAGGCTATGTTTTGCTCTGTTCGGCTCTGTTGTGCTCTGGTTGGCTCTATTTGGGTCTGTTTGGTTCTGTTTTCCTCTCTTTGGCTCTGTGTTGCTCTGTTTGGCTCAGTTTTGCTCTGTTTGTCTCAGTTTATCTCTACAAGGCTTTGCCTCACTCTGTTTGACTCTGTTTGGCTCTGTGTTGCTCTGTCTGGCTCTACTTGTCTCTGTTGTGCATTGTCCCACTCTCGTGTGCTCTGTTTGACTCTATCTGGCACTGCCAGGCTCTGTGTTGCTCTGTTTGGTTCTCTTTTCCTCTGCTTTGCTCTGTTTGGCTTTGTCTGGTTCTGTTTTGCTCTGCTTTGCTCTGTTTGGCTTTGTCTGGTTCTGTTTTGCTCTGATTTGCTCTGTTTGGCTCTGCCAGTCTCTGTGTTACGCTGTTTGGCTCTGTCTTTCTCTGTTCTGCTCTGTTCGGCTCTATTTGTCTCTCCTTGGCTCTGCCAAGACTCTGTGTTGGTCTGTTTGGCTCTGTTTTGTTCTGTTTGGCTCCGTTTGGCTCTGTTTTGCTCTGGTTGGCTGTGTTTGGTTCTGTTTGTTTCTGTTTTGCTCTGTTTTGCTCTCTTTCTATCCGTCTGGCTCTGTTTTCCTCCGTTTGGCTCTGCCTGTCTCTGTTCTGCTCTGTTTGGCTTTCTTTGACTCTGTTCGGCTCTGCCAGGCTCTGTTTCGCTCTGCTGGGCTCTGTTTGACTCTGTTTGGCTCTGTTCGGCTCTGTTTGGCTCTCTTCTGCTCTGTTCGGCTATGTTTTGCTCTGTTTGGCTCTGTTTGGCCCTGTGTGGCTCTGGTTTGCTCTGGTTGGCTCTGTTTGGTTCTGTTTGGTTCTGATTTGCTCAGCTTTGCTCATTTCTACTCTGTTTGGCTCTGTTTGCATCTGTTGTACTCTGTCTGGCTCTGTTGTGCTCTGTTTGGCTCTTTTTTCCTCTGCCTTGCTCTGTTTTGCTCTGTTTGGCTTTGTCTGGTTCTGTTTTGCTCTGATTTGATCTGTTTGGCTCTGCGAGGCTCTTTGTTGCTCTGTTTGGCTCTGTGTTGCTCCGGTTTGCTCTGTTTGGTTCTGTTTGGTTCTGTTATGCTGTTTTGCTCTCTTTGTCTCTGTCTGTCTCTGTTTTGCTCTGTTTGGCTCTGTCTGTCTCTGTTCTGCTCTGTTTGGCTTTGTTTGACTCTGTTTGGCTCTGCCAGGTTCTGTTCCGCTCTGCTGGGCTCTGTTTGACTCTGTTTGGCTCTGTTTGGCTCTGTTTCGCTCTGTTCTGCTTTGTTTGCCTCTGTTGTGCTCTGTCTGGCTCTGTTGTCCACTGTTTGGCTCTGTTTGCCTCTCTTTGTCTCTTGTTTGCTTTGTTTGGTTTTGGTTGGCTCTGTTAGGCTATGTTTTGTTCTGTTTGACTCTGTTAGGCTATGTTTTGTTCTGTTTGGCTCTGGTTTGCTCTGGTTGGCTCTATCTGGGTCTGTTTGTTTCTGTTTTCCTCTCTTTGGCTCTGTGTGGCTCTGTTTTGCTCTGTTTGGCTCTGTTATTCTCTGTTCTGCTCTGTTTGGCTTTCTTTGACTCTGTTCGGCTCTGCCAGGCTCTGTTTCACTCTGCTGGGCTCTGCTTGACTCTGTTTGTCTCTGTTCAGCTCTGTTTGCCTCTGTTGTGCTCTGTCTGGCTCTGTTGTCCACTGTTTGGCTCTGTTTGCCTCTCTTTGTCTCTTGTTTGCTTTCTTTGGCTCTGGTTGGCTCTGTTAGGCTATGGTTTGTTCTGTTTAGCTCTGTTAGGCTATGTTTTGTTCTGTTTGGCTCTGCTTGGCTCTGGTTGTCTCTATTTGTGTCTTTTTGGTTCTGTTTTCGTCTCTTTGGCTCTGTGTGGCTCTGTGGCTCTGTTTGGCTCTGTTGTGCTCTGTCCGGCTCTTGTTTGCTCTGTGTGGCTCATCCAGGCTCTGTTTTCCTTTGTTTGGCTCTGTTTTGATCTGCCGGGTTCTGTGTGCTCTGCCTCACTCTGTTTGACTCTGTTTGGCTCTGTTTGGCTCTGTTCTGCTTCGTTCAGCTCTGTTTGCCTCTGTTGTGGTCTGTTTGGCTCTGCCAGGCTCTGTTTTGCTTTGTTTGGCTCTGTTTGGCTCGGCAAGGCTCTCTTTGGCTCTGCCACTCTCTGTTTGGTGCTGCCAGGATCTGATTGAATCTGCCATGCTCTAGTTGGCTATATTTGGTGCTGCCACTCTCTTTTTGGATCTTATTGGCTCTGTTCTGCTCTGTTTGGCTCTGTTTGACTCTGCCAGGTTTTGTTCTGCTCTGCCTAGCTCTGTTTGACTCCTCCTGGCTCTCCTTTGCTCTGTTTGGCTCTGTTCTGCTCCATTTGCCTCTGTTGTGCTCTGTCTGGCTCTGTTGTGCTTTGTCTGTCTCTTTTTGCCTCTGTTGGTCTCTTTTTGGCTTTGTTTCGCTTTGGTTGGCTCTGTTAGGCTATGGTTTGCTCTGTATGGCTCCGTCTGTCTCTGTTTTGCTCTGGCTGGCTCTGTTTGGTTCTGTTTGGTTCTGTTTTGCTCTGTTTTACTCTGTGTTGCTCTGTTTGGCTCTCCTAGGCTCTGTTTCTCTTTGTTTGGCTCTGTTTTACTCTGCGAGGCTCTGTTATGCTCTGCTTCACTCTGTTTGACTCTGTTTGGCTCTGTTATTCTTTGTTTGGATCTGTACTGCTTCGTTCGGCTCTCTTTGCCTCTGTTGTGCTCTCTTTGGCTATTTTTGGCTCTGCCAGGTTCTGTTTTGCTTTGTTTGGCTCTCTTTGGCTCGGCAAGGCTCTCTTTGACTCGGCCAGTCTCTGTTTGGTGCTGTCAGGATCTGTTTGACTCTGCCATGCTCTACTTGGCTCAGTTTGGCGCTGCAACTCTCTTTTTGGTTCTGTTTGGCTCTGTCTTGCTCTCTGTGGATTTCTGTTGCTCTGGTTTGCTCTGTGTAGCTCTTTTGGGCTATGTTTGGCTCTGTCCAGCACAAGTTAGCAATGCCATGCTGTGTTTGGCACTCATTGGATCTGTTTGACTCTGTTTAGCTCTGGTTGGCTCTGTTTCATTCTCTTTGGTTCTGTTTTGCTCTGTTTGTCTCCTTTTGGCTATGTTTTGCACTTTTTGGCTCTGTGTGACTCTGTTTGACTCTGCCAGGCTCTGTGTTGCTCTGTTTGTCTCTGTTTTGCTCTGTTTGGCTCTGTTGTGCTTTGTTTGGATCTGTTTGGCTCTGTTCTTCTCCGTTTGGCTCTGCTTGCCTCTGTTGTGCTCTGTTTGGCTTGCCAGGCTCTGTTTTGCTTTGTTTGGCTCTGTGTGGCTCTGCTAGGATATGTTTTGCTCTGTTTCACTCTGTTCTGCACAGTTTTACTTTGTTTGGCTCTCCAAGGCTCTGTTTCCCTTTGTTTGGGTCTGTTTGGCTCTGTTCTGCTCCGTTTGGCTCTGCTTGCCTCTGTTGTGCTCTGTTTGGCTCTTGGTGGCTCTGCCAAGCTCTGTTTTGCTTTGTTTGGCTCTGTCTGGCTCTGTTTGGCTATGTATCGCTCTGTTTGGCTCTGTTTTGCTGTTTGGCTCTGTTTGACTCTGCTTGGCTCTGTTTGGTTCTGTTCAGTTCTGTTCTGCTCTGTTCAGCTCTGTGTGCCTCAGTTGTGCTCTGTCTGGCTCTGTTGTCCACTGTTTGGCTCTGTGTGCCTCTCTTTCTCTCTTGTTTGCTTTGTTTGGATCTGTTTGGCTCTGTTACGCTATCTTTTGCTCTGTTTTGCTCTGTTTTGCTCTGTTTGACTCTCTTTGGGTCTGTTTGGTTCTATTTTCCTCTCTTTGGCTCTGTGTGGCTCTGTTTGGCTCAGTTTTGCTCTGTTTGTTTCTGTTTGTCTCTACCAGGCTCTGCCTCACTCTGTTTGACTCTGTGTTGCTCTGTCGGGCTCTGTTTGTCTCTCTTGTGCACTGTCTCACTCTGTTGTGCTCTGTTTGACTCTATTTGACACTGCCAGGCTCTGTGTTGCTCTGTTTGGCTCTCTTTTCCTCTGCTTTGCTCTGCTTTGCTCTGTTTGGCTTTGTCTGGTTCTGTTTTGCTCTGATTTGCTCTGTATGCCTCTGCGAGCCTCTGTGTTGCTCTGTTTGGCTCCATCTTGCTCTGTTCGGCTTTGTTTCGCTCTGTTTGGTGCTGTTTTGTTCTGTTTGTCTTTCCTTGGCCAACAGTTTGTCTCTGCCAGGCTCTGTGTTGGTCTGTTTGGCTCTGTTTTGCTCTGTTTGGCTCTGGTTGGCTGTGTTTGGTTCTGTTTGGTTCTGTTTTGCTCTGTTTTGCTGTCTTTGTATCCGTCTGGCTCTCTTTTCTCTGTTTGGCTCCGTTTGCTTCTTTATCTCTTTCTTGCTTTGTTTGGCTCTGTTCTGCTCTGTTACACTATGTTTTGTTCTGTTTGACTCTGTTTGGCCCTGTCTGGCTCTGTTTTGCTCTGGTTGGCTCTGTTTTGCTCTGTTTTGCTCATTTCTACTCTGTTTGGCTCTGTTTTGCCTCTGTTGTACTCTGTCTGGCTCTGTTGTGCTCTGTTTGGCTCTTTTTTCCTCTCTTTGCCTCCTTTTTGCTTTGTCTGGCTCTGGTTGGCGCTGTTAGGCTATGTTTTGCTCTGTTTGGCTCTGTTTGGCTCTCTTTGGCTCTATTGTGTTCTGTCTGGCTCTGCTTTGCTCTGTTTGGCTCTTTGCCTCTCTTTATCCCTTTTTTGCTTTGTTTGGTTCTGTTCTGCTCTGTTAGGCTATGTTTTGCTCTGCTTGGCTCTGATTGGCCCTGTTTGGCTCTGTTTTGTTCTGTTTGGCTCTGTTTGGTTCTGTTTGGTTCTGTTTGCCTCTGTTTTGCTCTCTTTGTCTCTGTCTGGCTCTGTTTTGCTCTGTTTGGCTCTGTCTGTCTCTGCTCTGCTCTGTCTGGCTTTGTTTGACACTGTTCAGCTCTTGCCAGGCTCTGTTTTGATCTGCTGAGCTCTGTTTGACTCTGTTTGGCTCTGCTCTGCTCTGTTTGGCTCTGTTCTGCTCTGTTCGGTTCTGTTTGCCTCTGTTGTGCTCTGTCTGGCTCTGTTGTCCACTGATTGGCTCTGTTGTGCCTCTGTTTGTCTCTTGTTTGCTTTTGTTTGGCTCTGGTTGGCTCTGTCCAGCTATGGTTTGCTCTGTTTGACTCTGCTAGGCTGTGTTCTGCTCTGTTTGGCTCTATTTGTGTCTGTGTGGTTCTGTGGCTCTGTTTTGCTCTGTTTGTCTCTGTTTGTCTCTACCAGGCTCTGCCTTGCTCTGTTTGACTCTGTTTGGCTCTGTGGTGCTCTGTATGGCTCTGTTCTGCTGTGTCTGGCTCTGTTTGCCTCTGCTGTGCACTGTCTCACTCTGTTGTGCACTGCTTGATTCTATTTGGCACTGCCAGGCTCTGTGTTGCTCTGTTGGCTCTCTTTTCCTCTGCTTTGCTCTGTTTGGCTTTGTCTGGTTCTGTTTTGCTCTGATTTGCTCTGTTTGGCTCTGTTCTGGTCTGTTTGGCTCTGCCAGGCTCTGTGTTGCTCTGTTTGGCTCTGCCTTGCTCTGCCTGGCTCCATTTGGCTCTATTTTTCTCTAGTTTGTTGCGTTTGGCACTGTTCTGCTCTGTTCAGCTCTGTTTGTCTCTCCTTGGCCTACTGTTTTGTCTTTGCCAGGCCTCGGTGTTTGTCTGTTTGGCCTCTGTTTTGCTCTGTTTGGGCTCTGTTCGGCTCTGTTCTGCTCTGGTTGGCTGTGTTTGGTTCTGTTTGGTTCTGTTTTGCTCTGCTTTGCTCTCTTTGTCTCCGTCTGGCTCTGTTTTTTTCTGTTTGACTCTCTTTAACTCTTTTTTGCTTTGTTTCACTCTGTTCCTGCTCTGTTAGGCTATGTTATTGCTCTGTTTGGCTCTGTGTTGGCCCTCTTTGCCTCTGTTTGCTCTGGGTGGCTCTGTTTGGTTCTTTTTGGTTCTGCTTTGCTCTGTTTTGCTCATTTCTACTCTGTTTGGCTCTGTTTGCCTCTGTTGTACTCTGTCTGGCTCTGTTGTGCTCTATCTGGCTCTTTTTGCCTCTCTTTTGCCTCCTTTTTGCTTTGTTTGGCTCTTGTTGGGGCTGTTAGGCTACGTTTTGCTCTGTCTGGCTCTGTTTGGCTCTCTTTGGCTCGATTGTGCTTACACCTGGCTCTGCCTTGCTCTGTTTGGCTCTGGTTTGCCTCTCTTTATCTCTTTTTTGCTTTGATTTGCTCTGTTTGGCTCTGTTTGGCTCCGTTTGGTTCCGTTTGCCTCTGTTTTGCTCTGTTCGTCTCTGTTATGGCTCTCCCAGGCTCTGTATCGCTTTGTTTGGCTCTATTTTGCTCTGTCAGATCTGATTTGCTCTGCTTCACTCTGTTTGACTCTGTTTGGCTCTGCTATGCTCTGTTTGGCTCTGTTCTGCTTTGTACGGCTCTGTATGCCACTGTTGTGCTCTGTTTGGCTCTCCAGGCTCTGTTTCTCTTTGTTTGGTTCTGTTTTGCTCTTCCAGGCTCTGTTTTGCTCTGCTTCACTCTGTTTCACTCTGTTTGGCTCTGTTATGCTCTGTTTGGCTCTGTTCAGCTTTGTTTGGGCTCTCTTTGAATCTGTTGTGCTCTGTTTTGCTCTCTTTGGCTCTGCCAAGCTCTGTTTGGCTTTGATTGGCTCTCTTTGGCTCAGCGAGGCTCTCTTTGGCTCTGCCAGTCTCTTTTTGGTGCTGCCAGGAGCTGTTTGACTCTGCTACGCTCCAGTTGGCTCTGTGTGTTGCTGCCACTCTCTTTTTGGGTTCTGTTTGGCTCTGTTTTGCTCGTTTTGGACCTTCTGTTGCTTGACTTGCTCTGTGTAGCTCCGTTGGGCTTTGTTTGGCTCTGTTCAGCAGACGTTGGCTGTGCCATGCTGTGTTTGGCACTCATTGGATCTCTTTGACTCTGTTTGTGCTCTGTTTTGCTCTGTTTGGCTTGTTTAGCTCTGTCGGGCTCCGCTTTGCTCTGTTTAGCTCTGTTTGGCCATGTTTTGCTCGGTTTGTCTCTGTTTGGCTATATTTTGCTCTTTTTGGCTCGGTTTTACTCTGTTGGCTCTGTTTGGCTCTCTTTTTGCTCTGTGTTGCTCTGTTTGGCTCTGTTTGGTTATATTTTCCTCTGTTTTGCTCTCCTTACCTCTGTTGTGCTCTGTATGGCTCTGTTTGCTTTCTCTTTTGCACTATTGTGCCCTCTTTGGCTCGACAAGGCTCTCTTTTATCTCTGCCAGTCTCTGTTTGGTGCTGGCAGGATCTGTCTGATCTTTCATGTTCTAGTTGACTCTGTTTGGTGCTGCCACTATATTTTTGGTTCTGTCTGGTTCTGCTCTGTTCTGTTTGGTCTTGTGTTGCTCTGTATTGCTCTGTGTAGCTCCATTGGGCTTTGTTTGGCTCTGTCCAGCACTATGTTGCTATGCCATGCTCTGTTTGGCACTCGTTGGCTCCTGTTTGACTCTGTTTTGCTCTGTTTGGCTCTGTTTGGATCTGTCCGGCTCCGTTTTGCTCTGATGGGCTCTGTGTGGCTCTGTTTGGCTTTGTTTTGCTCTGTTTGCCTCTGTTTGGCTCTGTTTGGTTCTGTTTGCCTCTGTTTCAGTCTGTTTGACTCTGTTTTGCTCTGTTTGGCTCTGTTCAGCACAGTTGCCTGTGCCATGCTGTGTTTGGCATTCATTGGATCTGTTTGACTCTGTTTTGCTCAGGTTTGGCTCTGCTTAGCCATGTTTGGCTCTGTTTCCCTATCTTTTGCTCTGTTTGGCTCTGTTTGGCTCAGCGAGGCTCTCTTTGGCTCTGCCAGTCACTGTTTGGTGCTGCCAGGATCTGTTTAACTCTGCCGTGCTGTAGTTGGCTCTGTTGGTGCTGCCACTCTCGTTTTGGTTCTGTTTGGCTCTGGTTTGCTCTGTGTAGCTCCATTGGCTTTGTTTGTCTCTGTCCAGCACATATTGGCTATGCCATGCTCTGTTTGGCACTCATTGCTCTGTTTGACTCTGTTTTGCTCAGTCTGGCTCTGTTTTGCTCTATTTGGCTCTGTTTGGCTCTGTTCGGCTCCGTTTTGCTCTGTGTGGCTCTGTTTGGCTTTGTTTTGCTCTGCTTGCCTCTGTTTAGCTCTGTTTGGTTCTGTTTGCCTTTGTTTCACTCTGTTTGACTCTGTTGTGCTCTGTTTGGCACTGTTTAGCTCTGTGAGGACTCCCTTTGGCTCTGCAAGGTTCTTATTGGCTCTACTAGGCTCTATTTGATGCTGTTTATCACTGTTTGTGTATGCCCGGCCCTCTTGGGCTCTGTTTGGCTCTGCCAGGCGCAGTTTGCCTCAGTTTGGCTCTGTTTGGCTATGCTGTCTCTGTTTGGCACTGTTAGCCTCTTGTTAAAGCTATCTGGCTCTGCCTGGCTCTGTCAGGCTCTGTTTTGCTCTGCTTCACTCTGTTTAACTCTGTTTGGCTCTGTTCTACCCAGTTTGGCTCTGTTCAGCTTTGTTTGGCTCTCTTTGAGTCTGTTGTGCTCTGTTTTGGCTCTCTTACGCTCTGCCAAGCTCTGTTTGGCTTTGATTGGCTCTCTTTGGCTCAGCGAGGCTCTCTTTGGCTCTGCCAGTCTCTTTTGGTGCTGCCAGGATCTATTTGACTCTGCTACACTCCAGTTGGCTCTGTGTGTTGCTGCCACTCTCTTGTTGGTTCTGTTTGGCTCTGTTTTGCTCATTTTGGACTTCTGTTGCTTGACTTGCTCTGTGTAGATCCGTTGGACTTTGTTTTGGCTGTGTTCAGCATGCTGTGTTTGGCACTCATTGGATCTCTTTGACTCTGTTGTGCTCTGTTTGGCTGTTTAGCTCTGTGAGACTCCCATTGGCTCTGCGAGGCTCTTATTGGCTCTGACAGGCTCTATTTGGTGCTGTTTGTCTCTGTTTGTGTATGCCTGGCCCTCTTGGGCTCTGTTTGGCTCTGCCAGGCACGGTTTGCCTCGGTTTGGCTCTGTTTGGCTATGCTTGGCTCTGTTTGGCACTGTTAGGCTCTTGTTAAAGCTATCTGGCTCTGCCTGGCTCTGTCAGGCTCTGTTTAGCTGTCGCTTGCAATTTTAACACTCCACCCTGCTCTCTTGCCCACATGT
>JANJGN010004269.1:30000-34958 GCA_026770705.1 Isurus oxyrinchus | reverse complement strand
GGCAGCGCAGCCGACCGTTAATTACAGCCTCCCGCCGGGTAATACGGGTGCAGTAAACTGCAGAAGACGCCAGCAGGTCCAGGGAATGTGTCCAGGACGTGGAAATGGTGAACCGGTCAGCAGGAAGGTCAGCCGGCCGGTAGTACGGGTGCAGTCATCAGCCGGCATCCCGAGCAGCTGAAAAGTCTTAAGCGCGGAATGGGGAAATCATTAACCTGTCAGCAAGCCGGCAGGGAAAGGGTGAAACGGCTTAAAATATCGAGGCGGCAAGGAAAAAATGGCAACCGGGGGCGGGGCGGATTCACAGTCACCACGTGAGAGGGGCGGTGCCTGGAGGCCGGGCAGGCGGTTGGCCGAAGGCCCGATACTCCGGGTGCTGTCAGCATTTCGCTTGCCGAGCTGCTCAAAAGTCGAGGTGCAGAACGGCGAAATCATTAACCGGCAAGCGGATGCATGGCAGCGGGCAGGGAAGGGTCAAAACGGCCTGAAATACCGGAGCGGCGGGCCAAGATGGCTGCCGGGGGGCGTATTCAGCGGTCGCACGTGACGGGGCGGTGCCTGGAGGCCGAGCCGCGCAAGCGCGATTTAAAGCGAGCAAAGTCCGAGCAGGAGCGATATCGTTGGCCATTCAGCCGGTTCGAGCCTGGTGGCCGAGGCGGGGAGGGTGGAACCGGGGAAAGGCTGGGTGTTCGGTGTCCGCCCGGGTGGTCCGGAGTTTTATTCGGGTTAGGGTTAGCGGTTAGGCTTAGGGCTGGGGTTAGGGTTGGGGCGTTAGGGTTAGGGGAAGTGTCAGGGGTAGGGGTAGGGTTAGAGTTAGGGGCTTGGCTTGGTGTTCGTGTCGGGGAAGGGGACAAGGCTAGTTTATTGTTGGCTCGGGGTTCGGGTTAGGGTTAGCGGTTAGGCTTAGGGCTGGGGTTAGGTTTGCGGCCAATGGTTTACCGGTTAGCAGGCAGGGTAGCCGGCCATTATTCAGGGCTTTCGGCATGGTAGTAAAGGTGCGCTGAGCTGCAGAACACAGCCGCTGGTCCACGGGATATGTACGGCACAGGGGAACCTGTGAACCAGTTAGCAGACAAGGCAGCCGACCGGTAATTATAGCCTCCCGCCGGGTAATAGAGGCGCAGTCAGCTGCAGAACACACCAGCAGGTCCAAGGACTAAGTACAGAATGAGGACACGGGCAGCCGGTCAGCAGGCAGGGCTGCCGGCCGGTAATTACAGCCTCCCGCCCGGTCATAGGGGTGCAGTTAGCTGCAGAACACACCAGCAGGTCCAAGGACTAAGTACAGAATGAGGACACGGGCAGCCGGTCAGCAGGCAGGGATGCCGGCCTGCCATAGGGGTGCAGTTAGCTGCAGAACACACCAGCAGGTCCAAGGACTAAGGACAGAATGGGGACACGGGCAGCCAGTTAGCAGGCAGGGCTGCCGGCCGGTAATTACAGCCTCCCGCCCGGTCATAGGGGTGCAGTTAGCTGCAGAACACACCAGCAGGTCCAAGGACTAAGGACAGAATGGGGACACGGGCAGCTGGTTAGCAGGCAGGGCTGCCGGCCGGTAATTACAGCCTCCCGCCCGGTCATAGGGGTGCAGTTAGCTGCAGAACACACCAGCAGGTCCACGGACTAAGTACCGAATGGGGACACGGGCAGTCGGTTAGCAGGCAGGGCTGCCGGCCGGTAATTACAGCCTCCCGCCCGGTCATCGGGGTTCAGTTAGCTGCAGAACACACCAGCAGGTCCAGGGACTCAGCACGGAATGGGGACATGGGCAGCCGGTTAGCAGGCTGGGCTGCCGGCCGGTATTTACAGCCTCCCGCCCGGTCATAGGGGTGCAGTTAGCTGCAGAACACACCAGCAGGTCCAGGGACTCAGCACGGAATGGGGACATGGGCAGCCGGTTAGCAGGCTGGGCTGCCGGCCGGTATTTACAGCCTCCCGCCCGGCCATAGGGGTGCAGTTAGCTGCAGAACACACCAGCATGTCCAAGGACTAAGTACAGAATGAGGACACGGGCAGCCGGTCAGCAGGCAGGGCTGCCGGCCGGTAATTACAGCCTCCCGCCCGGTCATAGGGGTGCAGTTAGCTGCAGAACACACCAGCAGGTCCAGGGACTCAGTACGGAATGGGGACACGGGCAGCCGGTTAGCAGGCTGGGCTGCCGGCCGGTATTTACAGCCTCCCGCCCGGTCATAGGGGTGCAGTTAGCTGCAGAACACACCAGCAGGTCCACGGACTAAGTACCGAATGGGGACACGGGCAGCCGGTTAGCAGGCTGGGCTGCCGGCCGGTATTTATAGCCTCCCGCCCGGTCATAGGTGTGCAGTTAACTGCAGAACACACCAGCAGGTCCAGGGACTCAGTACCAAACGGGGAATCGGTTAAGCGGTTACCTGGCAGGGCAGCCGACCAGTAATCATAGCCTCCCGCCCGGTCGTAGGGGTGCAGTTAGCTGCAGAACACACCAGCAGGTCCAGGGAATGTGTGCAGGACGGGGAAATGCTTAACGGGTTAGCAGGCCGGGCAGCCGGCCGGTAGTTGGAGCCGCCCGCCCGGTCGTACGGGAGCCGTCATCAGCCGGCATCCCGAGCAGCTGAAAAGTCTAAGCGCAGAATGGGGACATGGTGAACCAGTCAGCCAGCGGGCAGGGAAGGGTCGAAACGGCCTAAAATACCGGGCCGGCGGGCCAAGATGGCTGCCGGGGGGCGTATTCAGGGCCCCCACGTGAGGGGCCGGGGCTGGGGGCCGAGCCGGGCAAGCGCGGTTGAGAAACAGCCGAGTCCGAGCAGGGGGAAATCATTAACCGGTGATCCGGTTCGACCCCCCCCCCGGTGGCCGAGGCGGGGAGGGTCGACCCGGGGAAAGGTTGGGTGTTCGGTGTCCCTCAGGGCGGTCCCGAGCGCGTCCTAAAATAATCCGGGCTCCTGGGCCCTTTTTTGAAAAAGAACCGGTCGGGGAGCGGGTGCAATCCGGAAGGCCTGGCGGGGCTTCGGTGCCTCTTCCTCGGCATGACTACCGGAGGGTCGTCGGCCTGAATGACGGTTGCATTTGCTGGCTGTGGAGGTTGGCGGGCTATCTGCAGAATAGGAGGAGGTGGCAAATCGAGAATGGGTCGACTTCGCCAAGTGCCTTCTCGAGCCTCCAGGTCTGCAGGGACCGACCCAGGCTGCCGCCAAACCGACCGGGAGGCCCCGCCGTCGGCCATTTTTGGTCATTTTCGGCATTTTTCGCCTCTTTCGGCCGGTCAAGAAAAGCGGCGGCCTGACACCCGGGCGTGCACGGGGAAGGCTCCCCCTCGCCGGGAGGACCGGAGTTTGCCCCGGAAACCTCCGGAAGCCGGCCGGGAAGGCGGCTTCGGCCCGATGCACCTCCGGCTGCGTCCGAAGGCCGGGGGAAGTGGCCCCTGGGCCCGTGTGAGGGAAATCCGTGCCAAGACGGAAGTCCATGAGGTCGGATCCGAAGCTTCTGCCGGGCCCCCGGTGGAGGCATTCCCGCTAGGCGGGGCGAATCGGCCCGGCCACGGGGCGGGTTGCAATTGTTGGAGGGGGGCTGCCGGAGCTAGATAATGATTTCCCCTCGGTTCTCCCGATGGGGAAACGGCGAAAGGAGGTGTCGCGGGCTTTCGAGGCCTCCTCGGCGGCTGGACTACCGACCGACATCTCGGCTGCATTTGCTGGCTGGGGGGGTTGGCGGGGTATCTGCAGAATGGTAGGAGGTGGCAAGTCGAGAATCGGTCGACAGCTCCGAGTGCCGTCTCGAGCCTCCAGGTCCGCAGGGACCGATCCAGGCTGCCGCCTAACCGACCAGGAGGCCCCGCCGTCGGCCATTTTTGTCCATTTTCGGCATTTTTTACCGTCTTTCGGTCGGTCACGGAAAGCGGCGACCGGAAGCCCGGGCGTGCCCGGGGACGGCTCCCACTGGCCCCGGGGACCGGATTTGCCCCGGTCGGAGCCCCGGAAACGCACCCGAAGCCGGCCGGAGAAGGCGGCTAAGGGCAATGCACCTCGGATTGAATTTGCGCACCGGGGAAAGTGGCCTCGGGGCCCGCGAGGTGTGACGGTGTGCCTTCGGTAAGCTTCTGGAGAAATGGGTAACCAATGCACCTCGGACTGAATGTGCAGGACGTGCAACGGGGCCTCCGGGTCCGCGAGATATCGCAGGTTGGCCTCGGTAAGCCTCTGGAGAAATGGCTAACCAATGGGACAGTGGCCCTGAGAAATCATTAACCATTTGGACTTCGTCTCTGGCAGAGAGGCAAGTGTGGTGCAGAAATCATTAACCATTTGGACTTAGTCTCTGGCAGCGAGGCAAGTGTGGTGCAGAAATCATTAACCATTTGGACTTAGTCTCTGGCAGCGAGGCAAGTGTGGCGGAGAAATCATTAACCATTTGGACTTAGTCTCTGGCAGCGAGGCAAGTGTGGCGCAGAAATCATTAACCGTTTGGACTTCGTCTCTGGCAGAGAGGCAAGTGTGGTGCAGAAATCATTAACCATTTGGACTTCGTCTCTGGCACAGAGGCAAGTGCAGTGGAGAAATCATTAACCATTTGGACTTAGTCTCTGGCAGCGAGGCAAGTGTGGCGGAGAAATCATTAACCGTTTGGACTTCGTCTCTGGCAGAGAGGCAAGTGTGGTGCAGAAATCATTAACCGTTTGGACTTAGTCTCTGGCAGCGAGGCAAGTGTGGCGGAGAAATCATTAACCGTTTGGACTTAGTCTCTGGCAGAGAGGCAAGTGTGGTGCAGAAATCATTAACCATTTGGACTTAGTCTCTGGCAGCGAGGCAAGTGTGGTGCAGAAATCATTAACCATTTGGACTTAGTCTCTGGCAGCGAGGCAAGTGTGGCGCAGAAATCATTAACCGTTTGGACTTCGTCTCTGGCAGAGAGGCAAGTGTGGTGCAGAAATCATTAACCATTTGGACTTCGTCTCTGGCACAGAGGCAAGTGCAGTGGAGAAA
>JANJGN010004269.1:12500-17500 GCA_026770705.1 Isurus oxyrinchus | reverse complement strand
GCAGCCGGCCGGCCGGTAATCGGAGCCGTCCACGCGGTACTACGGCTGCCGTTAGCTGCAGAACAGCCCAGCCGCTGCTGAGAGTGGGTAATGAAGGGGAAATGGGGAACCAGACAACAGGCAGCGCAGCCGACCGTTAATTACAGCCTCCCGCCGGGTAATACGGGTGCAGTAAACTGCAGAAGACGCCAGCAGGTCCAGGGAATGTGTCCAGGACGTGGAAATGGTGAACCGGTCAGCAGGAAGGTCAGCCGGCCGGTAGTACGGGTGCAGTCATCAGCCGGCATCCCGAGCAGCTGAAAAGTCTTAAGCGCGGAATGGGGAAATCATTAACCTGTCAGCAAGCCGGCAGGGAAAGGGTGAAACGGCTTAAAATATCGAGGCGGCAAGGAAAAAATGGCAACCGGGGGCGGGGCGGATTCACAGTCACCACGTGAGAGGGGCGGTGCCTGGAGGCCGGGCAGGCGGTTGGCCGAAGGCCCGATACTCCGGGTGCTGTCAGCATTTCGCTTGCCGAGCTGCTCAAAAGTCGAGGTGCAGAACGGCGAAATCATTAACCGGCAAGCGGATGCATGGCAGCGGGCAGGGAAGGGTCAAAACGGCCTGAAATACCGGAGCGGCGGGCCAAGATGGCTGCCGGGGGGCGTATTCAGCGGTCGCACGTGACGGGGCGGTGCCTGGAGGCCGAGCCGCGCAAGCGCGATTTAAAGCGAGCAAAGTCCGAGCAGGAGCGATATCGTTGGCCATTCAGCCGGTTCGAGCCTGGTGGCCGAGGCGGGGAGGGTGGAACCGGGGAAAGGCTGGGTGTTCGGTGTCCGCCCGGGTGGTCCGGAGTTTTATTCGGGTTAGGGTTAGCGGTTAGGCTTAGGGCTGGGGTTAGGGTTGGGGCGTTAGGGTTAGGGGAAGTGTCAGGGGTAGGGGTAGGGTTAGAGTTAGGGGCTTGGCTTGGTGTTCGTGTCGGGGAAGGGGACAAGGCTAGTTTATTGTTGGCTCGGGGTTCGGGTTAGGGTTAGCGGTTAGGCTTAGGGCTGGGGTTAGGTTTGCGGCCAATGGTTTACCGGTTAGCAGGCAGGGTAGCCGGCCATTATTCAGGGCTTTCGGCATGGTAGTAAAGGTGCGCTGAGCTGCAGAACACAGCCGCTGGTCCACGGGATATGTACGGCACAGGGGAACCTGTGAACCAGTTAGCAGACAAGGCAGCCGACCGGTAATTATAGCCTCCCGCCGGGTAATAGAGGCGCAGTCAGCTGCAGAACACACCAGCAGGTCCAAGGACTAAGTACAGAATGAGGACACGGGCAGCCGGTCAGCAGGCAGGGCTGCCGGCCGGTAATTACAGCCTCCCGCCCGGTCATAGGGGTGCAGTTAGCTGCAGAACACACCAGCAGGTCCAAGGACTAAGTACAGAATGAGGACACGGGCAGCCGGTCAGCAGGCAGGGATGCCGGCCTGCCATAGGGGTGCAGTTAGCTGCAGAACACACCAGCAGGTCCAAGGACTAAGGACAGAATGGGGACACGGGCAGCCAGTTAGCAGGCAGGGCTGCCGGCCGGTAATTACAGCCTCCCGCCCGGTCATAGGGGTGCAGTTAGCTGCAGAACACACCAGCAGGTCCAAGGACTAAGGACAGAATGGGGACACGGGCAGCTGGTTAGCAGGCAGGGCTGCCGGCCGGTAATTACAGCCTCCCGCCCGGTCATAGGGGTGCAGTTAGCTGCAGAACACACCAGCAGGTCCACGGACTAAGTACCGAATGGGGACACGGGCAGTCGGTTAGCAGGCAGGGCTGCCGGCCGGTAATTACAGCCTCCCGCCCGGTCATCGGGGTTCAGTTAGCTGCAGAACACACCAGCAGGTCCAGGGACTCAGCACGGAATGGGGACATGGGCAGCCGGTTAGCAGGCTGGGCTGCCGGCCGGTATTTACAGCCTCCCGCCCGGTCATAGGGGTGCAGTTAGCTGCAGAACACACCAGCAGGTCCAGGGACTCAGCACGGAATGGGGACATGGGCAGCCGGTTAGCAGGCTGGGCTGCCGGCCGGTATTTACAGCCTCCCGCCCGGCCATAGGGGTGCAGTTAGCTGCAGAACACACCAGCATGTCCAAGGACTAAGTACAGAATGAGGACACGGGCAGCCGGTCAGCAGGCAGGGCTGCCGGCCGGTAATTACAGCCTCCCGCCCGGTCATAGGGGTGCAGTTAGCTGCAGAACACACCAGCAGGTCCAGGGACTCAGTACGGAATGGGGACACGGGCAGCCGGTTAGCAGGCTGGGCTGCCGGCCGGTATTTACAGCCTCCCGCCCGGTCATAGGGGTGCAGTTAGCTGCAGAACACACCAGCAGGTCCACGGACTAAGTACCGAATGGGGACACGGGCAGCCGGTTAGCAGGCTGGGCTGCCGGCCGGTATTTATAGCCTCCCGCCCGGTCATAGGTGTGCAGTTAACTGCAGAACACACCAGCAGGTCCAGGGACTCAGTACCAAACGGGGAATCGGTTAAGCGGTTACCTGGCAGGGCAGCCGACCAGTAATCATAGCCTCCCGCCCGGTCGTAGGGGTGCAGTTAGCTGCAGAACACACCAGCAGGTCCAGGGAATGTGTGCAGGACGGGGAAATGCTTAACGGGTTAGCAGGCCGGGCAGCCGGCCGGTAGTTGGAGCCGCCCGCTCCGGTCGTACGGGAGCCGTCATCAGCCGGCATCCCGAGCAGCTGAAAAGTCTAAGCGCAGAATGGGGACATGGTGAACCAGTCAGCCAGCGGGCAGGGAAGGGTCGAAACGGCCTAAAATACCGGGCCGGCGGGCCAAGATGGCTGCCGGGGGGCGTATTCAGGGCCCCCACGTGAGGGGCCGGGGCTGGGGGCCGAGCCGGGCAAGCGCGGTTGAGAAACAGCCGAGTCCGAGCAGGGGGAAATCATTAACCGGTGATCCGGTTCGACCCCCCCCCCGGTGGCCGAGGCGGGGAGGGTCGACCCGGGGAAAGGTTGGGTGTTCGGTGTCCCTCAGGGCGGTCCCGAGCGCGTCCTAAAATAATCCGGGCTCCTGGGCCCTTTTTTGAAAAAGAACCGGTCGGGGAGCGGGTGCAATCCGGAAGGCCTGGCGGGGCTTCGGTGCCTCTTCCTCGGCATGACTACCGGAGGGTCGTCGGCCTGAATGACGGTTGCATTTGCTGGCTGTGGAGGTTGGCGGGCTATCTGCAGAATAGGAGGAGGTGGCAAATCGAGAATGGGTCGACTTCGCCAAGTGCCTTCTCGAGCCTCCAGGTCTGCAGGGACCGACCCAGGCTGCCGCCAAACCGACCGGGAGGCCCCGCCGTCGGCCATTTTTGGTCATTTTCGGCATTTTTCGCCTCTTTCGGCCGGTCAAGAAAAGCGGCGGCCTGACACCCGGGCGTGCACGGGGAAGGCTCCCCCTCGCCGGGAGGACCGGAGTTTGCCCCGGAAACCTCCGGAAGCCGGCCGGGAAGGCGGCTTCGGCCCGATGCACCTCCGGCTGCGTCCGAAGGCCGGGGGAAGTGGCCCCTGGGCCCGTGTGAGGGAAATCCGTGCCAAGACGGAAGTCCATGAGGTCGGATCCGAAGCTTCTGCCGGGCCCCCGGTGGAGGCATTCCCGCTAGGCGGGGCGAATCGGCCCGGCCACGGGGCGGGTTGCAATTGTTGGAGGGGGGCTGCCGGAGCTAGATAATGATTTCCCCTCGGTTCTCCCGATGGGGAAACGGCGAAAGGAGGTGTCGCGGGCTTTCGAGGCCTCCTCGGCGGCTGGACTACCGACCGACATCTCGGCTGCATTTGCTGGCTGGGGGGGTTGGCGGGGTATCTGCAGAATGGTAGGAGGTGGCAAGTCGAGAATCGGTCGACAGCTCCGAGTGCCGTCTCGAGCCTCCAGGTCCGCAGGGACCGATCCAGGCTGCCGCCTAACCGACCAGGAGGCCCCGCCGTCGGCCATTTTTGTCCATTTTCGGCATTTTTTACCGTCTTTCGGTCGGTCACGGAAAGCGGCGACCGGAAGCCCGGGCGTGCCCGGGGACGGCTCCCACTGGCCCCGGGGACCGGATTTGCCCCGGTCGGAGCCCCGGAAACGCACCCGAAGCCGGCCGGAGAAGGCGGCTAAGGGCAATGCACCTCGGATTGAATTTGCGCACCGGGGAAAGTGGCCTCGGGGCCCGCGAGGTGTGACGGTGTGCCTTCGGTAAGCTTCTGGAGAAATGGGTAACCAATGCACCTCGGACTGAATGTGCAGGACGTGCAACGGGGCCTCCGGGTCCGCGAGATATCGCAGGTTGGCCTCGGTAAGCCTCTGGAGAAATGGCTAACCAATGGGACAGTGGCCCTGAGAAATCATTAACCATTTGGACTTCGTCTCTGGCAGAGAGGCAAGTGTGGTGCAGAAATCATTAACCATTTGGACTTAGTCTCTGGCAGCGAGGCAAGTGTGGTGCAGAAATCATTAACCATTTGGACTTAGTCTCTGGCAGCGAGGCAAGTGTGGCGGAGAAATCATTAACCATTTGGACTTAGTCTCTGGCAGCGAGGCAAGTGTGGCGCAGAAATCATTAACCGTTTGGACTTCGTCTCTGGCAGAGAGGCAAGTGTGGTGCAGAAATCATTAACCATTTGGACTTCGTCTCTGGCACAGAGGCAAGTGCAGTGGAGAAATCATTAACCATTTGGACTTAGTCTCTGGCAGCGAGGCAAGTGTGGCGGAGAAATCATTAACCGTTTGGACTTCGTCTCTGGCAGAGAGGCAAGTGTGGTGCAGAAATCATTAACCGTTTGGACTTAGTCTCTGGCAGCGAGGCAAGTGTGGCGGAGAAATCATTAACCGTTTGGACTTAGTCTCTGGCAGAGAGGCAAGTGTGGTGCAGAAATCATTAACCATTTGGACTTAGTCTCTGGCAGCGAGGCAAGTGTGGTGCAGAAATCATTAACCATTTGGACTTAGTCTCTGGCAGCGAGGCAAGTGTGGCGCAGAAATCATTAACCGTTTGGACTTCGTCTCTGG
>JANJGN010004268.1:0-34982 GCA_026770705.1 Isurus oxyrinchus | reverse complement strand
GTGGGGGAGAGAGAGAGGAGAGCGTGTGGGAGAGAGAGAAGAGAGCGTTTGAGAGAGAGAGAGGAGAGCGTGTGGAGAGAGAGAGAGAGGAGAGCGTGAGGAGAGAGAGAGAGGAGAGCGTGAGAGGGAGAGAGAGAGAGGAGAACATCAGAGGGAGAGAGGGAGAGAGGAGAGCATGAGGGGGGAGAGAGAGAGAGAGGAGAGCATGTGGGAGACAGAGAGAGAGGAGAGCGTCTGGGAGAGAGAGATAGAAGAGAGCATGTGGGAGAGAGAGAGAGGAGGTCGTGTGGGAGGAGAGAGAGAGAGCAGATCGTGTGGGAGAAAGAGGGAGGAGAGGAGAGCTTGTGGGAGAGAGAAGGAGGAGAGCGTGTGTGTCAGAGAGAGAGAAAGGAGAGTGTGTGGGAGACAGAGAGAGGAGAGTGTGTTGTAGAGAGAGAGATGAGATTGTGTGGGAGAGAGAGAGAGGAGAGCATGTGGGATAGAGAGAGAGGAGACGAGGAGCGTGTGGGTGAGCGCGGGAGAGGAGAGCGTGTGGGAGAGATAGCGAGAGGACAGTGTGTGGGAGAGAGAGAGAGCAGAGTGTGTGGCAGAGAGAGAGAAGAGAGTGTGTGGCAGAGAGAGAGAAGAGAGTGTGTGGCAGAGAGAGAGAAGAGAGTGTGTGGCAGAGAGAGAAGAAAGTGCGTGGGAGAGAGAGAGAGAGAGAGAGGAGAGTGTGTGGGAGAGAGAGAGAGTGAGGAGAGTGTGTGGGAGAGAGAGAGAGAGAGGAGAGTGTGTGGGAGAGAGAGAGAGAGTGGAGAGTGTGTGGGAGAGGGAGAGAAGAGTGTGTGTGGGAGAGAGAGAGAAGAGAGTGTGTGGGAGAGCGAGATAAGAGAGTGTGTGGGAGAGAGAGAGAAGAGAATGTGTGGGAAAGAGAGAGAGAGAGAGGAGAGTGTTTGGGAAAGAGAGATTGAGATTAGAGTGTGTGCTAGAGGGAGAGAGAGAGAGCAGAGCGTGTGCGAGAGAAAGAGTGAATAGAGCGTGTGGGAGAGCAGAGAGAGACGAGCATGTGGGAGAGAGAGAGGAGAGCATGTGGGAGAGAGAGAGAGGAGAGCGTGTGTGTGTGAGAGACAGGGGGGACTGTGAGGGAGAGAGCAGAGTGTGTGGGAGAGAAAGAGAGGTGAGTGTGTGGGAGAGAGAGAGAGGTGAGTGTGTGGGACAGAGAGAGAGAGAGACGAGAGCATTTGGGGGAGAGAGAGAGGAGAGCGTGTGGGAGAGAGAGAAGAGAGCGTTTGAGAGAGACAGGAGAGCATGTGGGAGAGGGAGAGTTTGGAGAGCGTGTGGGGAGAGAGAGAGAGAGGAGAGCGTGAGGGAGAGTGAGAGAGGAGAGCGTGAGAGGGAGAGAGAGAGGAGGGCATGAGAGGGAGAGAGGGAGAGAGGAGAGCATGAGGGGGAGAGAGAGAGAGAGGAGAGCATGTGGGAGACAGGGAGAGAGGAGAGCGTGTGGGAGAGAGAGATAGAGGAGAGCATGTGGGAGAGAGAGAGAGGAGATCGTGTGGGAGAGAGAGAGAGGAGATCGTGTGGGAGAGAGAGAGAGAGAGAGCAGATTGTGTGGGAGAGAGAGGGAGGAGAGGAGAGCTTGTGGAAGACAGAAGGAGGAGAGCGTGTGTGTCAGAGAGAGAGAAAGGAGAGTGTGTGGGAGAGAGAAAGAGGAGAGTGTGTTGTAGAGAGAGAGATGAAAGTGTGTGGGAGAGAGAGAGAGTATGTGGGAGAGAGAGAGAGAGATGAGAGCATGTGGGAGAGAGAGATAGAGAGAGGAGAGTGTGTGGGAGAGGGAGAGAGAGGAGAGTGTGTGGGAGAGAGAGAGAGGGGAGTGTGTGGGAGAGAGAAAGAGAGAGGAGAGTGTGTGGGAGAGAGAGAGAGAGAGAGAGGAGAGTGTGTGGGAGAGAGAGAGAGAGGAGAGTGTGTGGGAGAGAGAGAGAGAGAGGACCTTGTATGGGAGAGAGAGAGAGAGGAAAGTGTGTGGGAGAGAGACAGAGAGAGGAGAGTGTGTGGGAGAGAGAGAGAGAGGAGAGTCTGTGGGGGAGAGAGAGAGAGGGGAGTGTGTGGGAGAGAGAGAGAGAGAGGAGAGTGTGTGGGAGAGAGAGAGAGAGGAGAGTGTGTGGGAGAGAGAGAGAGAGAGAGGAGAGTGTGTGGGAGAGAGAGAGAGGAGAGTGTGTGGGAGAGAGAGAGAGAGAGGAGAGTGTGTGGGAGAGAGAGAGAGAGAGGACAGTGTGTGGGAGAGGGATAGAAGAGAGTGTGTGGGAGAGCGAGAGAAGAGAGTGTGTGGGAGAGAGAGAGAGGAGAGTGTGTGTGGGAAATAGAGAGTGAGAGAGAAGAGAGTGTGTGGGAAAGAGGAGAGAGAGAGCGAGAGAGGAGTGTGTTTGGGAAAGAGAGATTGAGATTAGAGTGTGTGCTAGAGGGAGAGAGAGAGAGCAGAGCGTGTGCGAGAGAAAGAGAGAATAGAGCGTGTGGGAGAGGAGAGAGAGACGAGCATGTGGGAGAGACAGAGGAGAGCATGTGGGAGAGAGAGAGAGGAGAGCGTGTGTGCGTGAGAGACAGTGGGGACTGTGAGGGAGAGAGGAGAGTGTGTGTGAGAGAGTGAGAAGAGGGTGTGTGGGAGAGAGATAGAAGAGAGTGTGTGGGAGAGCGAGAGAAGAGAGTGTATGGGAGAGCGAGATAAGAGAGTGTGTGGGAGAGAGAGAGAAGAGAGTGTGTGGGAAAAAGAGAGTGAGAGAGAAGACAGTGTGTGGGAAAGAGAGAGAGAGAGAGGAAAGTGTTTGGGAAAGAGAGATTGAGATTAGAGTGTGTGCTAGAGGGAGACAGAGAGAGCAGAGCGTGTGCGAGAGAAGGAGAGAATAGAGCGTGTGGGAGAAGAGAGAGAGACGAGCATGTGGGAGAGAGAGAGGAGAGCATGTGGGAGAGAGAGAGGAGAGCGTGAGTGTGTCAGAGACAGGGGGGACTGTGAGGGAGAGAGGAGAGTGTGTGGGAGAGAGTGAGAAGAGCGTGTGTGGGAGAGAGAGAGAAGAGTGTGTGGGAGAGAGAGAGAGAGAGAGGTGAGCGTGTGGGACAGAGAGATAGAGAGAGGAGAGTGTGTGGGAGAGGGAGAGAGAGCAGAGTGTGTGGGAGAGAGAGAGGTTAGTGTGTGGGAGAGAGAGAAGGGAGTGTGTGGGACAGAGAGATAGAGAGACGAGAGCATGTGGGGGAGAGAGAGAGGAGAGCGTGTGGGAGAGAGAGAAGAGAGCGTTTGAGAGAGAGAGAGGAGAGCGTGTGGGAGAGAGAGAGAGAGGAGAGCGTGAGGGAGAGAGAGAGAGGAGAGCGTGAGAGGGAGAGAGAGAGAGAGAGGAGAACATCAGAGGGAGAGAGGGAGAGAGGAGAGCATGAGGGGGAGAGAGAGAGAGAGGAGAGCATGTGGGAGACAGAGAGAGAGGAGAGCGTCTGGGAGAGAGAGATAGAAGAGAGCATGTGGGGAGAGAGAGAGAGGAGGTCGTGTGGGAGAGAGAGAGAGAGCAGATCGTGTGGGAGAAAGAGGGAGGAGAGGAGAGCTTGTGGGAGAGAGAAGGAGGAGAGCGTGTGTGTCAGAGAGAGAGAAAGGAGAGTGTGTGGGAGACAGAGAGAGGAGAGTGTGTTGTAGAGAGAGAGATGAGATTGTGTGGGAGAGAGAGAGAGGAGAGCATGTGGGATAGAGAGAGAGGAGACGAGAGCGTGTGGGTGAGCGCGGGAGAGGAGAGCGTGTGGGAGAGATAGCGAGAGGACAGTGTGTGGGAGAGAGAGAGAGCAGAGTGTGTGGCAGAGAGAGAGAAGAGAGTGTGTGGCAGAGAGAGAGAAGAGAGTGTGTGGCAGAGAGAGAGAAGAGAGTGTGTGGCAGAGAGAGAAGAAAGTGCGTGGGAGAGAGAGAGAGAGAGAGAGGAGAGTGTGTGGGAGAGAGAGAGAGTGAGGAGAGTGTGTGGGAGAGAGAGAGAGAGAGGAGAGTGTGTGGGAGAGAGAGAGAGAGTGGAGAGTGTGTGGGAGAGGGAGAGAAGAGTGTGTGTGGGAGAGAGAGAGAAGAGAGTGTGTGGGAGAGCGAGATAAGAGAGTGTGTGGGAGAGAGAGAGAAGAGAATGTGTGGGAAAGAGAGAGAGAGAGAGGGAGAGTGTTTGGGAAAGAGAGATTGAGATTAGAGTGTGTGCTAGAGGGAGAGAGAGAGAGCAGAGCGTGTGCGAGAGAAAGAGTGAATAGAGCGTGTGGGAGAGCAGAGAGAGACGAGCATGTGGGAGAGAGAGAGGAGAGCATGTGGGAGAGAGAGAGAGGAGAGCGTGTGTGTGTGAGAGACAGGGGGGACTGTGAGGGAGAGAGCAGAGTGTGTGGGAGAGAAAGAGAGGTGAGTGTGTGGGAGAGAGAGAGAGGTGAGTGTGTGGGACAGAGAGAGAGAGAGACGAGAGCATTTGGGGGAGAGAGAGAGGAGAGCGTGTGGGAGAGAGAGAAGAGAGCGTTTGAGAGAGACAGGAGAGCATGTGGGAGAGGGAGAGTTTGGAGAGCGTGTGGGAGAGAGAGAGAGAGGAGAGCGTGAGGGAGAGTGAGAGAGGAGAGCGTGAGAGGGAGAGAGAGAGGAGGGCATGAGAGGGAGAGAGGGAGAGAGGAGAGCATGAGGGGGAGAGAGAGAGAGAGGAGAGCATGTGGGAGACAGGGAGAGAGGAGAGCGTGTGGGAGAGAGAGATAGAGGAGAGCATGTGGGAGAGAGAGAGAGGAGATCGTGTGGGAGAGAGAGAGAGGAGATCGTGTGGGAGAGAGAGAGAGAGAGAGCAGATTGTGTGGGAGAGAGAGGGAGGAGAGGAGAGCTTGTGGAAGACAGAAGGAGGAGAGCGTGTGTGTCAGAGAGAGAGAAAGGAGAGTGTGTGGGAGAGAGAAAGAGGAGAGTGTGTTGTAGAGAGAGAGATGAAAGTGTGTGGGAGAGAGAGAGAGTATGTGGGAGAGAGAGAGAGAGATGAGAGCATGTGGGAGAGAGAGATAGAGAGAGGAGAGTGTGTGGGAGAGGGAGAGAGAGGAGAGTGTGTGGGAGAGAGAGAGAGGGGAGTGTGTGGGAGAGAGAAAGAGAGAGGAGAGTGTGTGGGAGAGAGAGAGAGAGAGAGAGGAGAGTGTGTGGGAGAGAGAGAGAGAGGAGAGTGTGTGGGAGAGAGAGAGAGAGAGGACCTTGTATGGGAGAGAGAGAGAGAGGAAAGTGTGTGGGAGAGAGACAGAGAGAGGAGAGTGTGTGGGAGAGAGAGAGAGAGGAGAGTCTGTGGGGGAGAGAGAGAGAGGGGAGTGTGTGGGAGAGAGAGAGAGAGAGGAGAGTGTGTGGGAGAGAGAGAGAGAGAGGAGAGTGTGTGGGAGAGAGAGAGAGAGAGGAGAGTGTGTGGGAGAGAGAGAGAGGAGAGTGTGTGGGAGAGAGAGAAAGAGAGGAGAGTGTGTGGGAGAGAGAGAGAGCGAGGAGAGTGTGTGGGAGAGAGAGAGAGAGAGGAGAGTGTGTGGGAGAGAGAGAGAGAGAGGAGAGTGTGTGGGAGAGAGAGAGAGAGAAGAGAGTGTGTGGGAGAGAGAGAGAGAGAGGACAGTGTGTGGGAGAGAGAGAGAGAGGAGAGTGTGTGGGAGAGAGAGAGAGAGAGGAGAGTGTGTGGGCGAGAGAGAGAGAGAGGTGAGTGTGTGCGACAGAGAGAGAGAGAGACGAGAGCATGTGGGGGAGAGAGAGAGGAGAGCGTGTGGGAGAGAGAGAAGTGAGCGTTTGAGAGAAAGAGAGGAGAGCGTGTGGGAGAGGTAGAGAGAGGAGAGCGTGTGGGAGAGAGAGAGAGAGGAGACCGTGAGGGAGAGAGAGAGAGGAGAGCGTCAGAGGGAGAGAGAGAGGAGGGCATGAGAGGGAGAGAGGGAGAGAGGAGAGCATGGGGGGGAGAGAGAGAGAGAGGAGAGCATGTGGGAGACAGAGAGAGAGGAGAGCGTGTGGGTGAGAGAGATAGAGGAGAGCATGTGGGAGAGAGAGAGAGGAGATCGTGTGGGAGAGAGAGAGAGGAGATCGTGTGGGAGAGAGAGAGAGAGCAGATTGTGTGGGAGAGAGAGGGAGGAGAGGAGAGCTGGTGGAAGACAGAAGGAGGAGAGCGTGTGTGTCAGAGAGAGAGAAAGGAAAGTGTGTGTGAGATAGAGAGATGAGAGTGTGTTGTAGAGAGAGAGATGAGAGTGTGTGGGAGAGAGAGAGATGAGAGTGTGTGGGAGAGAGAGAGAGGAGAGCATGTGGGAGAGAGAGAGAGAGGAGAGTGTGTGGGAGAGAGAGAGAGAGGAGAGAGTGTGTGGCAGAGAGAGAGAGAGAGAGGAGAGTGTGTGGGATAGAGAGAGATGAGAGTGTGTGCAAGAGAGAGAGAGGAGAGTGTGTGGTAGAGAGATGGAGAGGAGAGTGTGTGGGAGAGAGAGAGATAGGAGAGTGTGTGGGAGAGAGAGAGAGGAGAGTGTGTGGGAGAGAGAGAGAGAGAGGAGAGTGTGTGGGAGAGAGAGAGAGAGAGGAGAGTGTGTGGGAGAGAGAGAGAGAGGAGAGTGTGTGTGAGAGAGAGAGGAGAGCGTGTGTGAGACAGAGATGAGAGCGTGTTGCAGAGGGAAAGGAGAGTGTGTGGGAGAGAGAGAGTAAAGGAAAGTGTGTGGGAGAGAGAGAGAGGAGAGGAGAGCGTGTGGGAGAGGAGAGGAGAGCGTGTGTTTCAGAGAGAGAGAGAGAGAGAGGAGAGTGTGTGGGAGAGAGAGAGAGAGAGAGGAGCGTGTGTGGGAGAGAGAGAGAGGAGAGTGTGTGGGAGAGAGAGAGAGAGAGAGGAGCGTGTGTGGGAGAGAGAGAGAGGAGAGTGTGTGGGAGAGAGAGAGAGAGGAGAGTGTGTGTGAGAGAGAGAGGAGAGCGTGTGTGAGAGAGAGGAGAGCGTGTGGCAGAGGGAAAGGAGAGTGTGTGGGAGAGAGAGAGAGGAAAGGAAAGTGTGTGGGAGAGAGAGAGAGGAGAGGAGAGCGTGTGGGAGAGGAGAGGAGAGCCTGTGTGTCAGAGAGAGAGAGAGAGAGAGGAGAGTGTGTGGGGAGAGAGAGAGAGAGAGGAGAGTTTGTGGGAGAAAGAGGAGTGTGTGTGGGAGAGAGAGAGAGAGAGGAGAGTTTGTGGGAGAGAGAGAGAGGAGAGTGTGTGGGAGAAAGAGAGAGAGAGGAGAGTGTGTGGGAGAGAGAGAGAGAGAGGAGAGTGTGTGGGAGAGAGAGAGAGAGAGAGAGAGGAGAGTGTGTGGGAGAGAGAGAGAGAGAGAGAGGAGAGTGTGTGGGAGAAAGAGAGAGAGAGGAGAGTGTGTGGGAGAGAGAGAGAGAGAGGAGAGTGTGTGGGAGAGAGAGAGAGAGAGGAGAGTCTGTGGGAGAGAGAGAGAGAGAGGAGAGTCTGTGGGCGAGAGAGAGAGAGAGGTGAGTGTGTGGGACAGAGAGAGAGAGAGACGAGAGCATGTGGGGGAGAGAGAGAGGAGAGCGTGTGGGAGAGAGAGAAGAGAGCGTTTGAGAGAGAGAGAGGAGAGTGTGTGGGAGAGGTAGAGAGAGGAGAGCGTGTGGGAGAGAGAGATAGAGGAGACCGTGAGGGAGAGAGAGAGAGGAGAGCGTCAGAGGGAGAGAGAGAGGAGGGCATGAGAGGGAGAGAGGGAGAGAGGAGAGCATGGGGGGAGAGAGAGAGAGAGAGGAGAGCATGTGGGAGACAGGGAGAGAGGAGAGCGTGTGGGAGAGAGAGATAGAGGAGAGCATGTGGGAGAGAGAGAGAGGAGATCGTGAGGGAGAGAGAGAGAGGAGATCGTGTGGGAGAGAGAGAGAGAGCAGATTGTGTGGGAGAGAGAGGCAGGAGAGGAGAGCTGGTGGAAGACAGAAGGAGGAGAGCGTGTGTGTCAGAGAGAGAGAAAGGAGAGTGTGTGTGAGATAGAGAGAGGAGAGTGTGTTGTAGAGAGAGAGATGAGAGTGTGTGGGAGAGAGAGAGAGGAGAGGAGAGCGTGTGGGAGAGGAGAGGAGAGCGTGTGTTTCAGAGAGAGAGAGAGAGAGAGGAGAGTGTGTGGGAGAGAGAGAGAGAGAGAGGAGCGTGTGTGGGAGAGAGAGAGAGGAGAGTGTGTGGGAGAGAGAGAGAGAGAGAGGAGCGTGTGTGGGAGAGAGAGAGAGGAGAGTGTGTGGGAGAGAGAGAGAGAGGAGAGTGTGTGTGAGAGAGAGAGGAGAGCGTGTGTGAGAGAGAGGAGAGCGTGTGGCAGAGGGAAAGGAGAGTGTGTGGGAGAGAGAGAGAGGAAAGGAAAGTGTGTGGGAGAGAGAGAGAGGAGAGGAGAGCGTGTGGGAGAGGAGAGGAGAGCCTGTGTGTCAGAGAGAGAGAGAGAGAGAGGAGAGTGTGTGGGAGAGAGAGAGAGAGAGGAGAGTTTGTGGGAGAAAGAGGAGTGTGTGTGGGAGAGAGAGAGAGAGAGGAGAGTTTGTGGGAGAGAGAGAGAGGAGAGTGTGTGGGAGAAAGAGAGAGAGAGGAGAGTGTGTGGGAGAGAGAGAGAGAGAGGAGAGTGTGTGGGAGAGAGAGAGAGAGAGAGAGAGGAGAGTGTGTGGGAGAGAGAGAGAGAGAGAGAGGAGAGTGTGTGGGAGAAAGAGAGAGAGAGGAGAGTGTGTGGGAGAGAGAGAGAGAGAGGAGAGTGTGTGGGAGAGAGAGAGAGAGAGGAGAGTCTGTGGGAGAGAGAGAGAGAGAGGAGAGTCTGTGGGCGAGAGAGAGAGAGAGGTGAGTGTGTGGGACAGAGAGAGAGAGAGACGAGAGCATGTGGGGGAGAGAGAGAGGAGAGCGTGTGGGGAGAGAGAGAAGAGAGCGTTTGAGAGAGAGAGAGGAGAGTGTGTGGGAGAGGTAGAGAGAGGAGAGCGTGTGGGAGAGAGAGATAGAGGAGACCGTGAGGGAGAGAGAGAGAGGAGAGCGTCAGAGGGAGAGAGAGAGGAGGGCATGAGAGGGAGAGAGGGAGAGAGGAGAGCATGGGGGGAGAGAGGAGAGAGAGAGGAGAGCATGTGGGAGACAGGGAGAGAGGAGAGCGTGTGGGAGAGAGAGATAGAGGAGAGCATGTGGGAGAGAGAGAGAGGAGATCGTGAGGGAGAGAGAGAGAGGAGATCGTGTGGGAGAGAGAGAGAGAGCAGATTGTGTGGGAGAGAGAGGCAGGAGAGGAGAGCTGGTGGAAGACAGAAGGAGGAGAGCGTGTGTGTCAGAGAGAGAGAAAGGAGAGTGTGTGTGAGATAGAGAGAGGAGAGTGTGTTGTAGAGAGAGAGATGAGAGTGTGTGGGAGAGAGAGAGATGAGAGTGTGTGGGAGAGAGAGAGGGGAGCATGTGGGAGAGAGAGAGAGAGGAGAGTGTGTGGGAGAGACAGAGAGAGGAGAGAGTGTGTGGCAGAGAGAGAGAGAGGAGAGTGTGTGCGATAGAGAGAGATGAGAGTGTGTGCAAGAGAGAGAGAGGAGAGTGTGTGGTAGAGAGATGGAGAGGAGAGTTGTGTGGGAGAGAGAGAGATAGGAGAGTGTGTGGGAGAGAGAGAGAGGAGAGTGTGTGGTAGAGAGATGGAGAGGAGAGTGTGTGGGAGAGAGAGAGAGAGGAGAGTGTGTGTGAGAGAGAGAGGAGAGCGTGTGTGAGACAGAGAGGAGAGCGTGTGGCAGAGGGAAAGGAGAGTGTGTGGGAGAGAGAGAGAGGAAAGGAAAGTGTGTGGGAGAGAGAGAGAGGAGAGGAGAGCGTGTGGGAGAGGAGAGGAGAGCGTGTGTGTCAGAGAGAGAGAGAGAGAGAGGAGAGTGTGTGGGAGAGAGAGAGAGAGAGAGGAGAGTGTGTGGGAGAGAGAGAGAGAGGAGAGTGTGTGGGAGAGAGAGAGAGAGGAGAGTGTGTGTGAGAGAGAGAGGAGAGCGTGTGGCAGAGGGAAAGGAGAGTGTGTGGGAGAGAGAGAGAGGAAAGGAAAGTGTGTGGGAGAGAGAGAGAGGAGAGGAGAGCGTGTGGGAGAGGAGAGGAGAGCGTGTGTGTCAGAGAGAGAGAGAGAGGAGAGTGTGTGGGAGAGAGAGAGAGAGAGAGCGGAGAGCGTGTGGGAGAGGAGAGGAGAGCGTGTGTGTCAGAGAGAGAGAGAGAGAGAGGAGAGTGTGTGGGAGAGAGAGAGAGAGAGAAGAGTGTGTGGGAGAAAGAGGAGTTTGTGTGGGAGAGAGAGAGAGAGAGGAGAGTTTGTGGGAGAGAGAGAGAGGAGAGTGTGTGGGAGAAAGAGAGAGAGAGGAGAGTGTGTGGGAGAGAGAGAGAGAGAGGAGAGTGTGTGGGAGAGAGAGAGAGAGAGAGGAGAGTGTGTGGGGAGAGAGAGAGAGAGAGAGGAGAGTGTGTGGGAGAAAGAGAGAGAGAGGAGAGTGTGTGGGAGAGAGAGAGAGAGGAGAGTGTGTGGGAGAGGAGAGAGAGAGGAGAGTGTGTGGGAGAGAGGGAGAGAGAAGAGAGCGTGTGGGAGAGAAAGAGAGAGGAGAGTGTGTGGGAGAGAGAGAGAGAGGAGAGTGTGTGGGAGAGAGCGAGAGAGAGGAGAGTGTGTGGGAGAGAGAGAGAGAGGAGAGTGTGTGGGAGAGAGAGAGAGAGTAGAGAGTGTGTGGGAGAGAGAGAGAGAGTAGAGAGTGTGTGGGAGAGAGAGAGAGGAGTGTGTTTGGGAGAGAGAGAGAGAGAGGAGAGTGTGTGGGAGAGAGAGAAGGAGGAGAACGTGAGGGAGAGAGAGAGGAGAGCGTGAGAGGGAGAGAGAGAGGAGAGCATGTGGGAGACAGAGAGAGAGGAGAGCGTGTGGGAGAGAGAGATAGAGGAGTGCATGTGGGAGAGAGAGAGAGGAGATCATGTGGGAGAGAGAGGGAGGAGAGGAGAGCTTGTGGGATAGAGAAGGAGGAGAGAGTGTGTGTCAGAGAGAGAGAAAGAAGAGTGTGTGGGAGAGCGAGAGAGGAGAGTGTGTTGTAGAGAGAGAGCTGAGAGGGTGTGGGAGAGAGAGAGAGGTGAGTTTGTGGGAGAGTGAGAGAGAGGAGAGTGTGTGGGAGAGGAGAGAGACGAGCGTGTGGGAAAGAGAGAGAGAGAGAGAGGACACCATGTGGGAGAGAGAGAGAGGAGAGCGTGTGTGTGTGAGAGAGACAGGGGACAGTGTGAGGAAGAGAGGGGAGAGTGTGTGGGAGAGAGAGAGAAGAGAATGTGTGGGAGAGAGACAGAGTATGTGGGAGAGAGAGAGAGAGATGAGAGCATGTGGGAGAGAGAGATAGAGAGAGGGAAGTGCGTGGGAGAGGGAGAGAGAGGAGAGTGTGTGGGAGAGATAGAGAGGAGAGTGTGTGGGAGAGAGAGAGAGAGAGAGGAGAGTGTGTGGGAGAGAGAGAGAGAGGAGAGTGTGTGGGAGAGAGAGAGAGAGAGGACCGTGTATGGGAGAGAGAGAGAGAGGAAAGTGTGTGGGAGTGAGACAGAGAGAGGAGAGTGTGTGGGAGAGAGAGAGAGAGAGGAGAGTTTGTGGGGGAGAGAGAGAGAGAGGAGAGTGTGTGGGAGAGAGAGAGAGAGGAGAGTGTGTGGGAGAGAGAGAGAGAGAGGAGAGTGTGTGGGAGAGAGAGAGAGAGAGGAGAGTGTGTGGGAGAGAGAGAGAGGAGAGTGTGTGGGAGAGAGCGAGAGAGAGGAGAGCGTGTGGGAGAGAAAGAGAGATGAGAGTGTGCGGGAGAGAGAGAGAGAGGAGAGTGTGTGGGAGAGAGCGAGAGAGAGGAGAGTGTGTGGGAGAGAGAGAGACAGGAGAGTGTGTGGGAGAGAGAGAGAGAGTGGAGAGTGTGTGGGAGAGAGAGAGAGAGGAGTGTGTTTGGGAGAGAGAGAGAGAGGAGAGTGTGTGGGAGAGAGAGAGAGAGAGGAGAGTGTGTGGGAGAGAGAGAGAGAGAGGAGAGTGTGTGGGAGAGAGAGAAGGAGGAGAACGTGAGGGAGAGAGAGAGGAGAGCGTGAGAGGGAGAGAGAGATAGGAGAGCATGTGGGAGACAGAGAGAGAGGAGAGCGTGTGGGAGAGAGAGATAGAGGAGTGCATGTGGGAGATAGAGAGAGGAGATCATGTGGGAGAGAGAGGGAGGAGAGGAGAGCTTGTGGGATAGAGAAGGAGGAGAGCGTGTGTGTCAGAGAGAGAGAAAGAAGAGT
Organism: Isurus oxyrinchus; assembly: GCA_026770705.1. NCBI lineage: Eukaryota > Metazoa > Chordata > Chondrichthyes > Lamniformes > Lamnidae > Isurus > Isurus oxyrinchus. The sequence continues at coordinate 22,849 of JANJGN010004268.1, read as the reverse complement.
GTGTGGGAGAGCGAGAGAGGAGAGTGTGTTGTAGAGAGAGAGCTGAGAGTGTGTGGGAGAGAGAGAGAGGAGAGTGTGTGGGAGAGTGAGAGAGAGGAGAGTGTGTGGGAGAGGAGAGAGGAGAGCGTGTGTGTGTGAGAAAGACAGGGGACAGTGTGAGGAAGAGAGGGGAGAGTGTGTGGGAGAGAGAGAGAAGAGAGTGTGTGGGAGAGAGACAGAGTATGTGGGAGAGAGAGAGAGTGAGGAAAGTGTGTGGGAGTGAGACAGAGAGAGGAGAGTGTGTGGGAGAGAGAGAGAGAGAGGAGAGTTTGTGGGGGAGAGAGAGAGAGGGGAGTGTGTGGGAGAGAGAGAGAGAGGAGAGTGTGTGGGAGCGAGCGAGAGAGTGGAGAGTGTGTGGGAGAGAGAGAGAGAGGAGAGTGTGTGGGAGAGAGAGAGAGAGTGGAGAGTGTGTGGGAGAGAGAGAGAGGAGTGTGTTTGGGAGAGAGAGAGAGAGAGGAGGGTGTGTGGGAGAGAGAGGAGGAGAACGTGAGGGAGAGAGAGAGGAGAGCGTGAGAGGGAGAGAGAGAGGAGAGCATGTGGGAGACAGAGAGAGAGGAGAGCGTGTGGGAGAGACAGATAGAGGAGTGCATGTGGGAGAGAGAGAGAGGAGATCATGTGGGAGAGAGAGGGAGGAGAGGAGAGCTTGTGGGATAGAGAAGGAGGAGAGAGTGTGTGTCAGAGAGAGAGAAAGAAGAGTGTGTGGGAGAGCGAGAGAGGAGAGTGTGTTGTAGAGAGAGAGCTGAGAGTGTGTGGGAGAGAGAGAGAGGTGAGTTTGTGGGAGAGTGAGAGAGAGGAGAGTGTTTGGGAGAGGAGAGAGACGAGCGTGTGGGAAAGAGAGAGAGAGAGAGAGGACACCATGTGGGAGAGAGAGAGAGGAGAGCGTGTGTGTGTGAGAGAGACAGGGGTCAGTGTGAGGAAGAAAGGGGAGAGTGTGTGGGAGAGAGAGAGAAGAGAGTGTGTGGGAGAGAGACAGAGTATGTGGGAGAGAGAGAGAGAGATGAGAGCATGTGGGAGAGAGAGATAGAGAGAGGAGAGTGCGTGGGAGAGGGAGAGAGAGGAGAGTGTGTGGGAGAGATAGAGAGGAGAGTGTGTGGGAGAGAGAGAGAGAGAGAGAGAGAGGAGAGTGTGTGGGAGAGAGACAGAGAGAGAGAGAGGAAAGTGTGTGGGAGAGAGAGAGAGAGAGGAGAGTGTGTGGGAGAGAGAGAGAGAGGAGAGTGTGTGGGAGAGAGAGAGAGAGGAGAGTGTGTGGGAGAGAGAGAGAGAGAGGACCGTGTATGGGAGAGAGAGAGAGAGGAAAGTGTGTGGGAGTGAGACAGAGAGAGGAGAGTGTGTGGGAGAGAGAGAGAGAGAGGAGAGTTTGTGGGGGAGAGAGAGAGAGGGGAGTGTGTGGGAGAGAGAGAGAGAGGAGAGTGTGTGGGAGAGAGAGAGAGAGGAGAGTGTGTGGGAGAGAGAGAGAGAGAGGAGAGTGTGTGGGAGAGAGAGAGAGAGAGGAGAGTGTGTGGGAGAGAGAGAGAGAGAGAGGAGAGTGTGTGGGAGAGAGAGAGAGAGAGGAGAGTGTGTGGGAGAGAGAGAGAGAGGAGAGTGTGTGGGAGAGAGCGAGAGAGAGGAGAGCGTGTGGGAGAGAAAGAGAGATGAGAGCGTGCGGGAGAGAGAGAGAGAGGAGAGTGTGTGGGAGAGAGCGAGAGAGAGGAGAGTGTGTGGGAGAGAGAGAGAGAGGAGAGTGTGTGGGAGAGAGAGAGAGAGGAGAGTGTGTGGGAGAGAGAGAGAGAGAGAGGAGAGTGTGTGGGAGAGAGAGAGAGAGAGGAGAGTGTATGGGAGAGAGAGAGAGAGGAGAGTGTGTGGGAGAGAGAGAGAGGAGAGTGTGTGGGAGAGAGAGAGAGAGGAGAGTGTGCGGGAGAGAGAGAGAGAGGAGAGTGTGCGGGAGAGAGAGAGAGAGGAGAGTGTGTGTGAGAGAGAGAGGAGAGCGTGTGTGAGACAGAGATGAGAGCGTGTTGCAGAGGGAAAGGAGAGTGTGTGGGAGAGAGAGAGAGTAAAGGAAAGTGTGTGGGAGAGAGAGAGAGGAGAGGAGAGCGTGTGGGAGAGGAGAGGAGACCGTGTGTTTCAGAGAGAGAGAGAGAGAGAGGAGAGTGTGTGGGAGAGAGAGAGAGAGAGGAGAGTTTGTGGGAGAAAGAGGAGTGTGTGTGGGAGAGAGAGAGAGAGAGGAGAGTTTGTGGGAGAGAGAGAGAGGAGAGTGTGTGGGAGAAAGAGAGAGAGAGGAGAGTGTGTGGGAGAGAGAGAGAGAGAGGAGAGTGTGTGTGAGAGAGAGAGGAGAGCGTGTGTGAGAGAGAGAGGAGAGCGTGTGGCAGAGGGAAAGGAGAGTGTGTGGGAGAGAGAGAGAGGAAAGGAAAGTGTGTGGGAGAGAGAGAGAGGAGAGGAGAGCGTGTGGGAGAGGAGAGGAGAGCCTGTGTGTCAGAGAGAGAGAGAGAGAGAGGAGAGTGTGTGGGAGAGAGAGAGAGAGAGGAGAGTTTGTGGGAGAAAGAGGAGTGTGTGTGGGAGAGAGAGAGAGAGAGGAGAGTTTGTGGGAGAGAGAGAGAGGAGAGTTTGTGGGAGAGAGAGAGAGGAGAGTGTGTGGGAGAAAGAGAGAGAGAGGAGAGTGTGTGGGAGAGAGAGAGAGAGAGGAGAGTGTGTGGGAGAGAGAGAGAGAGAGAGAGAGAGGAGAGTGTGTGGGAGAGGGAGAGAGAGAGAGAGGAGAGTGTGTGGGAGAAAGAGAGAGAGAGGAGAGTGTGTGGGAGAGAGAGAGAGAGAGGAGAGTGTGTGGGAGAGAGAGAGAGAGGAGAGTGTGTGGGAGAGAGAGAGAGAGAGAGGAGAGTGTGTGGGAGAGAGAGAGAGAGGAGAGTGTGTGGGAGAGAGAGAGAGAGAGACGAGAGCATGTGGGGGAGAGAGAGAGGAGAGCGTGTGGGAGAGAGAGAAGAGAGCGTTTGAGAGAGAGAGAGGAGAGTGTGTGGGAGAGGTAGAGAGAGGAGAGCGTGTGGGAGAGAGAGATAGAGGAGACCGTGAGGGAGAGAGAGAGAGGAGAGCGTCAGAGGGAGAGAGAGAGGAGGGCATGAGAGGGAGAGAGGAGAGCATGGGGGGAGAGAGAGAGAGAGGAGAGCATGTGGGAGACAGGGAGAGAGGAGAGCGTGTGGGAGAGAGAGATAGAGGAGAGCATGTGGGAGAGAGAGAGAGGAGATCGTGAGGGAGAGAGAGAGAGGAGATCGTGTGGGAGAGAGAGAGAAAGGAGAGTGTGTGTGAGATAGAGAGAGGAGAGTGTGTTGTAGAGAGAGAGATGAGAGTGTGTGGGAGAGAGAGAGATGAGAGTGTGTGGGAGAGAGAGAGGGGAGCATGTGGGAGAGAGAGAGAGAGAGGAGAGTGTGTGGGAGAGAGAGAGAGAGGAGAGAGTGTGTGGCAGAGAGAGAGAGAGAGGAGAGTGTGTGCGATAGAGAGAGATGAGAGTGTGTGCAAGAGAGAGAGAGGAGAGTGTGTGGTAGAGAGATGGAGAGGAGAGTGTGTGGGAGAGAGAGAGATAGGAGAGTGTGTGGGAGAGAGAGAGAGGAGAGTGTGTGGTAGAGAGATGGAGAGGAGAGTGTGTGGGAGAGAGAGAGAGAGGAGAGTGTGTGTGAGAGAGAGAGGAGAGCGTGTGTGAGACAGAGAGGAGAGCGTGTGGCAGAGGGAAAGGAGAGTGTGTGGGAGAGAGAGAGAGGAAAGGAAAGTGTGTGGGAGAGAGAGAGAGGAGAGGAGAGCGTGTGGGAGAGGAGAGGAGAGCGTGTGTGTCAGAGAGAGAGAGAGAGAGAGGAGAGTGTGTGGGAGACAGAGAGAGAGAGAGGAGAGTGTGTGGGAGAGAGAGAGAGAGGAGAGTGTGTGGGAGAGAGAGAGAGAGGAGAGTGTGTGTGAGAGAGAGAGGAGAGCGTGTGTGAGAGAGAGAGGAGAGCGTGTGGCAGAGGGAAAGGAGAGTGTGTGGGAGAGAGAGAGAGGAAAGGAAAGTGTGTGGGAGAGAGAGAGAGGAGAGGAGAGTGTGTGGGAGAGGAGAGGAGAGCGTGTGTGTCAGAGAGAGAGAGAGAGAGAGAGGAGAGTGTGTGGGAGAGAGAGAGAGAGAGAGCGGAGAGCGTGTGGGAGAGGAGAGGAGAGCGTGTGTGTCAGAGAGAGAGAGAGAGAGAGGAGAGTGTGTGGGAGAGAGAGAGAGAGAGGAGAGTTTGTGGGAGAGAGAGAGAGGAGAGTGTGTGGGAGAAAGAGAGAGAGAGGAGAGTGTGTGGGCGAGAGAGAGAGAGAGAGAGAGGAGAGTGTGTGGGAGAGAGAGAGAGAGAGGAGAGTGTGTGGGAGAAAGAGAGAGAGAGGAGAGTGTGTGGGAGAGAGAGAGAGAGGAGAGTGTGTGGGAGAGAGAGAGAGAGGAGAGTGTGTGGGAGAGAGGGAGAGAGAGGAGAGCGTGTGGGAGAGAAAGAGAGAGGAGAGTGTGTGGGAGAGAGAGAGAGAGGAGAGTGTGTGGGAGAGAGCGAGAGAGTGGAGAGTGTGTGGGAGAGAGAGAGAGAGGAGAGTGTGTGGGAGAGAGAGAGAGAGTGGAGAGTGTGTGGGAGAGAGAGAGAGGAGTGTGTTTGGGAGAGAGAGAGAGAGAGGAGAGTGTGTGGGAGAGAGAGGAGGAGAACGTGAGGGAGAGAGAGAGGAGAGCGTGAGAGGGAGAGAGAGAGGAGAGCATGTGGGAGACAGAGAGAGAGGAGAGCGTGTGGGAGAGACAGATAGAGGAGTGCATGTGGGAGAGAGAGAGAGGAGATCATGTGGGAGAGAGAGGGAGGAGAGGAGAGCTTGTGGGATAGAGAAGGAGGAGAGAGTGTGTGTCAGAGAGAGAGAAAGAAGAGTGTGTGGGAGAGCGAGAGAGGAGAGTGTGTTGTAGAGAGAGAGCTGAGAGGGTGTGGGAGAGAGAGAGAGGTGAGTTTGTGGGAGAGTGAGAGAGAGGAGAGTGTTTGGGAGAGGAGAGAGACGAGCGTGTGGGAAAGAGAGAGAGAGAGAGAGGACACCATGTGGGAGAGAGAGAGAGGAGAGCGTGTGTGTGTGAGAGAGACAGGGGTCAGTGTGAGGAAGAAAGGGGAGAGTGTGTGGGAGAGAGAGAGAAGAGAGTGTGTGGGAGAGAGACAGAGTATGTGGGAGAGAGAGAGAGAGATGAGAGCATGTGGGAGAGAGAGATAGAGAGAGGAGAGTGCGTGGGAGAGGGAGAGAGAGGAGAGTGTGTGGGAGAGATAGAGAGGAGAGTGTGTGGGAGAGAGAGAGAGAGAGAGAGAGAGGAGAGTGTGTGGGAGAGAGAGAGAGAGAGAGAGAGGAAAGTGTGTGGGAGAGAGAGAGAGAGAGGAGAGTGTGTGGGAGAGAGAGAGAGAGGAGAGTGTGTGGGAGAGAGAGAGAGAGAGGACCGTGTATGGGAGAGAGAGAGAGAGGAAAGTGTGTGGGAGTGAGACAGAGAGAGGAGAGTGTGTGGGAGAGAGAGAGAGGGGAGTGTGTGGGAGAGAGAGAGAGAGGAGAGTGTGTGGGAGAGAGAGAGAGAGGAGAGTGTGTGGGAGAGAGAGAGAGAGAGGAGAGTGTGTGGGAGAGAGAGAGAGAAAGGAGAGTGTGTGGGAGAGAGAGAGAGAGAGGAGAGTGTGTGGGAGAGAGAGAGAGAGGAGAGTGTGTGGGAGAGAGCGAGAGAGAGGAGAGCGTGTGGGAGAGAAAGAGAGACGAGAGCGTGCGGGAGAGAGAGAGAGAGGAGAGTGTGTGGGAGAGAGAGAGAGAGGAGAGTGTGTGGGAGAGAGAGAGAGAGTGGAGAGTGTGTGGGAGAGAGAGAGAGAGGAGTGTGTTTGGGAGAGAGAGAGAGAGGAGAGTGTGTGGGAGAGAGAGAGAGAGAGGAGAGTGTGTGGGAGAGAGAGAGAGAGAGGAGAGTGTGTGGGAGAGAGAGAAGGAGGAGAACGTGAGGGAGAGAGAGAGGAGAGCGTGAGAGGGAGAGAGAGATAGGAGAGCATGTGGGAGACAGAGAGAGAGGAGAGCGTGTGGGAGAGAGAGGGAGGAGAGGAGAGCTTGTGGGATAGAGAAGGAGGAGAGCGTGTGTGTCAGAGAGAGAGAAAGAAGAGTGTGTGGGAGAGCGAGAGAGGAGAGTGTGTTGTAGAGAGAGAGCTGTGAGTGTGTGGGAGAGAGAGAGAGGAGAGTGTGTGGGAGAGTGAGAGAGAGGAGAGTGTGTGGGAGAGTGAGAGAGAGGAGAGTGTGTGGGAGAGGAGAGAGGAGAGCGTGTGTGTGTGAGAGAGACAGGGGACAGTGTGAGGAAGAGAGGGGAGAGTGTGTGGGAGAGAGAGAGAAGAGAGTGTGTGGGAGAGAGACAGAGTATGTGGGAGAGAGAGAGAGTGAGGAAAGTGTGTGGGAGTGAGACAGAGAGAGGAGAGTGTGTGGGACAGAGAGAGAGAGAGGAGAGTTTGTGGGGGAGAGAGAGAGAGGGGAGTGTGTGGGAGAGAGAGAGAGAGGAGAGTGTGTGGGAGAGAGAGAGAGAGGAGAGTGTGTGGGAGAGAGAGAGAGAGAGAGGAGAGTGTGTGGGAGAGAGAGAGAGAGAGGAGAGTGTATGGGAGAGAGAGAGAGAGGAGAGTGTGTGGGAGAGAGAGAGAGGAGAGTGTGTGGGAGAGAGAGAGAGGAGAGTGTGTGGGAGAGAGAGAGAGAGGAGAGTGTGCGGGAGAGAGAGAGAGAGGAGAGTGTGCGGGAGAGAGAGAGAGAGGAGAGTGTGCGGGAGAGAGAGAGAGAGGAGAGTGTGCGGGAGAGAGAGAGAGAGGAGAGTGTGTGTGAGAGAGAGAGGAGAGCGTGTGGCAGAGGGAAAGGGGAGTGTGTGGGAGAGTGAGAGAGGAAAGGAGAGTGTGTGGGAGAGAGAGAGTGGAGAGGAGAGCGTGTGGGAGAGGAGAGGAGAGCGTGTGTGTCAGAGAGAGAGAGAGGAGAGTGTGTGGGAGGGATATAGAGGACAGCATGTGGGATAGAGAGAGAGGAGAGTGTGTGGCCGAGAGAGTGAGGGAGAGAAGAGAGTGTGTGGGAGAGATAGAGAGAAGAGAGTGTGGTGGAGAGATGGCGAGAGGACAGTGTGTGGGAGAGAGAGAGAGGAGAGTGTGTGGCAGAGAGAGAGAAGAGAGTACGTGGGAGAGAGAGAGAGAGGAGAGTTTGTGTGAGAGAGAGAGGGAGAGGAGAGTGTGTGGGAGAGAGAGAGAGAGAGGAGAGTGTGTGGGAGAGAGAGAGAGAGAGGAGAGTGTTTGGGAGAGAGAGAGAGGAGAGTGTGTGGCAGAGAGAGAGAAGAGAGTGTGTGGCAGAGAGAGAGTAGAGATTGTGTGGCAGAGAGAGAAGAAAGTGCGTGGGAGAGAGAGAGAGAGAGAGAGCAGAGTGTGTGGGAGAGAGAGTGAGTGAGGAGAGTGTTTGGGAGAGAGAGAGAGAGAGGAGAGTGTGTGGGAGAGAGAGAGAGAGAGTGGAGAGTGTGTGGGAGAGGGAGAGAAGAGAGTGTGTGGGAGAGAGAGAGAAGAGAGTGTGTGGGAGAGCGAGAGAAGAGAGTGTATGGGAGAGCGAGATAAGAGAGTGTGTGGGAGAGAGAGAGAAGAGAGTGTGTGGGAAAGAGAGCGAGAGAGAGGAGAGTGTTTGGGAAAGAGAGATTGAGATTAGAGTGTGTGCTAGAGGGAGAGAGAGAGAGCAGAGCGTGTGCGAGAGAAAGAGTGAATAGAGCGTGTGGGAGAGCAGAGAGAGACGAGCATGTGGGAGAGAGAGAGGAGAGCATGTGGGAGAGAGAGAGAGGAGAGCGTGTGTGTGCGAGAGACAGGGGGGACTGCGAGGGAGAGAGCAGAGTGTGTGGGAGAGAAAGAGAGTATGTGGGAGAGAGAGAGAGAGATGAGAGTGTGTGGGAGAGGGAGAGAGAGTAGAGTGTGTGGGAGAGAGAGAGAGGAGAGTGTGTGGGACAGAGATAGAGAGAGGAGTGTGTGTGGGAGAGATAGCGAGAGGACAGTGTGTGGGAGAGAGAGAGAGGAGAGTGTGTGGCAGAGAGAGAGAAGAGAGTGTGTGGCAGAGAGAGAGAAGAGAGTGTGTGGCAGAGAGAGAAGAAAGTGCGTGGGAGAGAGAGAGAGAGAGGTGAGTGTGTGGGAGAGAGAGAGCGTGAGGAGAGTGTGTGGGAGAAAGAGAGAGAGAGGAGAGTGTGTGGGGGAGAGAGAGAGAGTGGAGAGTGTGTGGGAGAGGGAGAGAAGAGAGTGTGTGGGAGAGAGAGAGAAGAGAATGTGTGGGAGAGCGAGAGAAGAGAGTGTATGGGAGAGCGAGATAAGAGAGTGTGTGGGAGAGAGAGAGAAGAGAGTGTGTGGGAAAGAGAGAGTGTGGGAAAGAGAGAGAGAGGAGAGTGTTTGGGAAAGAGAGATTGAGATTAGAGTGTGTGCTAGAGGGAGAGAGAGAGAGCCGAGCGTGTGCGAGAGAAAGAGTGAATAGAGCGTGTGGGAGAGCAGAGAGAGACGAGCATGTGGGAGAGAGAGAGGAGAGCATGTGGGAGAGAGAGAGAGGAGAGCGTGTGTGTGTGAGAGACAGGGGGGACTGTGAGGGAGAGAGCAGAGTGTGTGGGAGAGAAAGAGAGGTGAGTGTGTGGGAGAGAAAGAGAGGTGAGTGTGAGGGAGAGAGAGAGAGAGAGAGACGAGAGCATTTGGGGGAGAGAGAGAGGAGAGCGTGTGGGAGAGAGAGAAGAGAGCGTTTGAGAGAGAGAGAGGAGAGCGTTTGGGAGAGGGAGAGAGTGGAGAGCGTGTGTGAGAGAGAGAGAGAGGAGAGCGTGAGGGAGAGTGAGAGAGGAGAGCGTGAGAGGGAGAGAGAGAGGAGGGCATGAGAGGGAGAGAGGGAGAGAGGAGAGCATGAGGGGGAGAGAGGAGAGCATGTGGGAGACAGGGAGAGAGGAGAGCGTGTGGGAGAGAGAGATAGAGGAGAGCATGTGGGAGAGAGAGAGAGGAGATCGTGTGGGAGAGAGAGAGAGGAGATCGTGTGGGAGAGAGAGAGAGAGAGCAAATTGTGTGGGAGAGAGAGGGAGGAGAGGAGAGCTTGTGGAAGACAGAAGGAGGAGAGGGTGTGTGTCAGAGAGAGAGAAAGGAGTGTGTGTGGGAGAGATAGCGAGAGGACAGTGTGTGGGAGACAGAGAGAGGAGAGTGTGTGGCAGAGAGAGAGAAGAGAGTGTGTGGCAGAGAGAGAGAAGAGAGTGTGTGGCAGAGAGAGAGAAGAGAGTGTGTGGCAGAGAGAGAAGAAAGTGCGTGGGAGAGAGAGAGAGAGAGGAGAGTGTGTGGGAGAGAGAGAGAGTGAGGAGAGTGTGTGGGAGAGAGAGAGAGAGAGAGAGGAGAGTGTGTGGGGGAGAGAGAGAGAGTGGAGAGTGTGTGGGAGAGGGAGAGAAGAGAGTGTGTGGGAGAGAGAGAGAAGAGAGTGTGTGGGAGAGCGAGAGAAGAGAGTGTATGGGAGAGAGAGATAAGAGAGTGTGTGGGAGAGAGAGAGAGAAGAGAGTGTGGGAAAGAGAGAGAGAGAGAGGAGAGTGTTTGGGAAAGAGAGATTGAGATTAGAGTGTGTGCTAGAGGGAGAGAGAGAGAGCAGAGCGTGTGCAAGAGAAAGAGTGAATAGAGCGTGTGGGAGAGCAGAGAGAGACGAGCATGTGGGAGAGAGAGAGGAGAGCATGTGGGAGAGAGAGAGAGGAGAGCGTGTGTGTGTGAGAGACAGGGGGGACTGTGAGGGAGAGAGCAGAGTGTGTGGGAGAGAAAGAGAGGTGAGTGTGTGGGAGAGAGAGAGAGGTGAGTGTGTGGGACAGAGCGAGAGAGAGACGAGAGCATTTGGGGGAGAGAGAGAGGAGAGCGTGTGGGAGAGAGAGAAGAGAGCGTTTGAGAGAGAGAGAGGAGAGCGTGTGGGAGAGGGAGAGAGTGGAGAGCGTGTGTGAGAGAGAGAGAGAGGAGAGCGTAAAGGAGAGTGAGAGAGGAGAGCGTGAGAGGGAGAGAGAGAGGAGGGCATGAGAGGGAGAGAGGGAGAGAGGAGAGCATGAGGGGGAGAGAGAGAGAGAGGAGAGCATGTGGGAGACAGGGAGAGAGGAGAGCGTGTGGGAGAGAGAGATAGAGGAGAGCATGTGGGAGAGAGAGAGAGGAGATCGTGTGGGAGAGAGAGAGAGGAGATCGTGTGGGAGAGAGAGAGAGAGAGCAAATTGTGTGGGAGAGAGAGGGAGGAGAGGAGAGCTTGTGGAAGACAGAAGGAGGAGAGCGTGTGTGTCAGAGAGAGAGAAAGGAGAGTGTGTTGTAGAGAGAGAGATGAGAGTGTGTGGGAGAGAGAGAGAGTATGTGGGAGAGAGAGAGAGAGATGAGAGTGTGTGGGAGAGGGAGAGAGAGGAGAGTGTGTGGTAGAGAGAGAGAGGAGAGTGTGTGGGAGAGAGAGAGAGAGATGAGAGTGTGTGGGAGAGAGAGAGAGAGAGAGAGGAAAGTGTGTGGGAGAGAGAGAGAGAGGAGAGTGTGTGGGAGAGAGAGAGAGAGGAGAGTGTGTGGGAGAGAGAGAGAGAGAGGACCGTGTATGGGAGAGAGAGAGAGAGGAAAGTGTGTGGGAGAGAGACAGAGAGAGGAGAGTGTGTGGGAGAGAGAGAGAGAGGAGAGTGTGTGGGGGAGAGAGAGAGAGGGGAGTGTGTGGGAGAGAGAGAGAGAGAGGAGAGTGTGTGGGAGAGAGAGAGAGAGAGGAGAGTGTGTGGGAGAGAGAGAGAGAGAGGAGTGTGTGTGGGAGAGAGAGAGAGAGAGGAGAGTGTATGGGAGAGAGAGAGAGAGAGGAGAGTGTGTGGGAGAGAGAGAGAGGAGAGTGTGTGGGAGAGAGAGAGAGAGAGGAGAGTGTATGGGAGAGAGAGAGAGAGAGGAGAGTGTGTGGGAGGGAGAGAGAAGGAGGAGAGTGTGTGGGAGAGAGAGAGAGAGAGGAGAGTGTGTGGGAGAGAGAGAGAGAGAGGAGAGTGTGTGGGAGAGAGAGAGAGAGAGGAGAGTGTGTGGGAGAGAGAGAGAGAGAGGAGAGTGTGTGGGAGAGAGAGAGAGAGGGGAGTGTGTGGGAGAGAGAGAGAGAGAGGAGAGTGTGTGGGAGAGAGAGAGAGAGGGCAGTGTGTGGGAGAGAGAGAGAGAGGAGAGTGTGTGGGAGAGAGAGAGAGGAGAGTGTGTGGGCGAGAGAGAGAGAGAGGTGAGTGTGTGGGACAGAGAGAGAGATACGAGAGCATGTGGGGGAGAGAGAGAGGAGAGCGTGTGGGACAGAGAGTAGAGAGCGTTTGAGAGAGAGAGAGGAGAGCGTATGGGAGAGGTAGAGAGAGGAGAGCGTGTGGGAGAGAGATAGAGAGGAGAGCGTGAGGGAGAGAGACAGAGGAGAGCGTCAGAGGGAGAGAGAGAGGAGCGCATGAGAGGGAGACAGAGAGAGAGGAGAGCATGTGGGAGAGAGAGATAGAGGAGAGCATGTGGGAGAGAGAGAGAGGAGATCGTGTGGGAGAGAGAGAGAGGAGATCTTGTGGGAGAGAGAGAGAGAGCAGATTGTGTGGGAGTGAGAGGGAGGAGAGGAGAGCTTGTGGAAGACAGAAGGAGGAGAGCATGTGTGTCAGAGAGAGAAAAAGGAGATTGTGTGTGAGATAGAGAGAGGAGAGTGTGTTGTAGAGAGAGAGATGAGAGTGTGTGGGAGAGAGAGAGATGAGAGTGTGTGGGAGAGAGAGAGAGGAGAGCATGTGGGAGAGAGAGAGAGAGGAGAGTGTGTGGGAGAGAGAGAGAGAGGAGAGAGTGTGTGGCAGAGAGAGGGAGAGAGAGGAGAGTGTGTGGGATAGAGAGAGATGAGAGTGTGTGCGAGAGAGAGAGAGGAGAGTGTGTGGTAGAGAGATGGAGAGGAGAGTGTGTGGGAGAGAGAGAGATAGGAGAGTGTGTGGGAGAGAGAGAGAGGAGAGTGTGTGGGAGAGAGAGAGAGAGGAGAGTGTGTTTGGAGAGAGAGAGAGAGGAGAGTGTGTTTGGAGAGAGAGAGAGAGGAGAGTGTGTGTGAGAGAGAGAGGAGAGCGTGTGTGAGAGAGAGAGGAGAGCGTGTGGCAGAGGGAAAGGAGAGTGTGTGGGAGAGAGAGAGAGGAAAGGAAAGTGTGTGGGAGAGAGAGAGAGAGAGAGGAGAGCGTGTGGGAGAGGAGAGGAGAGCGTGTGTGTCAGAGAGAGAGAGAGAGAGAGGAGAGTGTGTGGGAGAGAGAGAGAGAGAGGAGAGTGTGTGGGAGAGAGAGAGAGAGGAGAGTGTGTTGTAGAGAGAGAGATGAGAGTGTGTGGGAGAGAGAGAGATGAGAGTGTGTGGGAGAGAGAGAGATAGGAGAGTGTGTTTGGAGAGAGAGAGAGAGGAGAGTGTGTGTGAGAGAGAGAGGAGAGCGTGTGTGAGAGAGAGAGGAGAGCGTGTGGCAGAGGGAAAGGAGAGTGTGTGGGAGAGAGAGAGAGGAAAGGAAAGTGTGTGGGAGAGAGAGAGAGGAGAGGAGAGTGTGTGGGAGAGAGAGTTAGAGGAGAGTGTGTGGGAGAGAGAGAGAAGAGAGTGTGTGGGAAGAAGAGAGTGAGAGAGAAGAGAGTGTATGGGAGAGCGAGATAAGAGAGTGTGTGGGAAGAAGAGAGTGAGAGAGAAGAGAGTGTGTGGGAAAAAGCGAGTGAGAGTGAAGAGAGTGTGTGGGAAAGAGAGAGAGAGAGAGGAGAGTGTTTGGGAAAGAGAGATTGAGATTAGAGTGTGTGCTAGAGGGAGAGAGAGAGAGCAGAGCGTGTGCGAGAGAAAGAGTGAATAGAGCATGTGGGAGAGCAGAGAGAGACGAGCATGTGGGAGAGAGAGAGGAGAGTATGTGGGAGAGAGAGAGAGGAGAGCGTGTGTGTGTGAGAGACAGGGGGGACTGTGAGGGAGAGAGCAGAGTGTGTGGGAGAGAAAGAGAGGTGAGTGTGTGGGAGAGAGAGAGAGGTGAGTGTGTGGGACAGAGAGAGAGAGAGACGAGAGCATTTGGGGGAGAGAGAGAGGAGAGCGTGTGGGAGAGAGAGAAGAGAGCGTTTGAGAGAGAGAGAGGAGAGCGTGTGGGAGAGGGAGAGAGTGGAGAGCGTGTGGGAGAGAGAGAGAGAGGAGAGCGTGAGGGAGAGTGAGAGAGGAGAGCGTGAGAGGGAGAGAGAGAGGAGGGCATGAGAAGGAGAGAGGGAGAGAGGAGAGCATGAGGGGGAGAGAGAGAGAGAGGAGAGCATTTGGGAGAGAGAGAGAGGACATCGTGTGGGAGAGAGAGAGAGGAGTTCGTGTGGGAGAGAGAGAGAGAGAGCAGATTGTGTGGGAGAGAGAGAGAGAGAGAGAGGAAAGTGTGTGGGAGAGAGAGAGAGAGAGAGGAGAGTGTGTGGGAGAGAGAGAGAGAGGAGAGTGTGTGGGAGAGAGAGAGAGAGAGGACCGTGTATGGGAGAGAGAGAGAGAGGAAAGTGTGTGGGAGAGAGACAGAGAGAGGAGAGTATGTGGGAGAGAGAGAGAGAGGAGAGTGTGTGGGGGGGGAGAGAGAGAGGGGAGTGTGTTGGAGAGAGAGAGAGAGAGAGAGGAGAGTGTGTGGGAGAGAGAGAGAGAGAGAGGAGAGTGTGTGGGAGAGAGAGAGAGAGAGGAGAGTGTATGGGAGAGAGAGAGAGAGAGGAGAGTGTGTGGGAGAGAGAGAGAGGAGAGTGTGTGGGAGAGAGAGAGAGAGAGGAAAGTGTGTGGGAGAGAGAGAGAGAGGAGAGTGTGTGGGAGAGAGAGAGAGAGAGGAGAGTGTGTGGGAGAGAGAGAGAGATGGGACAGTGTGTGGGAGAGAGAGAGAGAGAGGAGAGTGTGTGGGAGAGAGAGAGAGAGAGGAGAGTGTGTGGGAGAGAGAGAGAGAGAGGAGAGTGTGTGGGAGAGAGAGAGAGAGAGGAGAGTGTGTGGGATAGAGAGAGAGAGGAGAGAGTGTGGGAGAGAGAGAGAGAGAGGAGAGTGTGTGGGAGAGAGAGAGAGAGAGGAGAGTGTGTGGGAGAGAGAGAGAGAGTGGACAGTGTGTGGGAGAGAGAGAGAGAGGAGAGTGTGTGGGAGAGAGAGAGAGAGAGGAGAGTGTGTGGGCGAGAGAGAGAGAGAGGTGAGTGTGTGGGACAGAGAGAGAGAGATACGAGAGCATGTGGGGGAGAGAGAGAGGAGTGCGTGTGGGAGAGAGGGAACAGAGCGTTTGAGAGAGAGAGAGGAGAGCGTGTGGGAGAGGTAGAGAGAGGAGAGCGTGTGGGAGAGAGAGAGAGAGGAGAGCGTGAGGGAGAGAGAGAGAGGAGAGCGTCAGAGGGAGAGAGAGAGGAGTGCATGAGAGGGAGAGAGGGAGAGAGGAGAGCATGTGGGGAGAGAGAGAGAGAGGAGAGCATATGGGAGACAGAGAGAGAGGAGAGCGTGTGGGAGAGAGATATAGAGCAGATTGTGTGGGAGAGAGAGGGAGGAGAGGAGAGCTTGTGGAAGACAGAAGGAGGAGAGCGTGTGTGTCAGAGAGAGAAAAAGGAGAGTGTGTGTGAGATAGAGAGAGGAGAGTGTGTTGTAGTGAGAGAGATGAGAGTGTGTGGGAGAGAGAGAGATGAGAGTGTGTGGGAGAGATAGAGAGGAGAGCATGTGGGAGAGAGAGAGAGAGGAGAGTGTGTGGGAGAGAGAGATAGAGGAGAGCATGTGGGAGAGAGAGAGAGGAGATCGTGTGGGAGAGAGAGAGAGGAGATCGTGTGGGAGAGAGAGAGAGGAGATCGTGTGGGAGAGAGAGAGAGCAGATTGTGTGGGAGAGAGAGAGAGAGCAGATTGTGTGGGAGAGAGAGGGAGGAGAGGAGAGCTTGTGGAAGACAGAAGGAGGAGAGCGTGTGTGTCAGAGAGAGAAAAAGGAGAGTGTGTGTGAGATAGAGAGAGGAGAGTGTGTTGTCGAGAGAGAGATGAGAGTGTGTGGGAGAGAGAGAGATGAGAGTGTGTGGGAGAGAGAGAGAGGAGAGCATGTGGGAGAGAGAGAGAGAGGAGAGTGTGTGGGAGAGAGAGAGAGAGGAGAGTGTGTGGGAGAGAGAGAGATAGGAGAGAGTGTGTGGCAGAGAGAGAGAGAGAGAGGAGAGTGTGTGGGATAGAGAGAGATGAGAGTGTGTGCGAGAGAGAGAGAGGAGAGTGTGTGGTAGAGAGATGGAGCGGAGAGTGTGTGGGAGAGAGAGAGATAGGAGAGTGTGTGGGAGAGAGAGAGAAATGAGTGTGTGGGAGAGAGAGAGAGAGAGGAGAATGTGTTTGGAGAGAGAGAGAGAGGAGAGTGTGTGTGAGAGAGAGAGGAGAGCGTGTGTGAGAGAGAGAGGAGAGCGTGTGGCAGAGGGAAAGGAGAGTGTGTGGGAGAGAGAGAGAGGAAAGGAAAGTGTGTGGGAGAGAGAGAGAGGAGAGGAGAGTGTGTGGGATAGAGAGAGAGAGGAGAGTGTGTGGGAGAGAGAGAGAAGAGAGTGTGTGGGAGAGGGAGAGAAGAGAGTGTGTGGGAGAGCGAGAGAAGAGAGTGTATGGGAGAGCGAGATAAGAGAGTGTGTGGGAAGAAGAGAGTGTGTGGGAAAAAGCGTGTGAGAGAGAAGAGAGTGTGTGGGAAAGGGAGAGAGAGAGAGGAGAGTGTTTGGGAAAGAGAGATTGAGATTAGAGTGTGTGCTAGAGGGAGAGAGAGAGAGCAGAGCGTGTGCGAGAGAATGAGTGAATAGAGCATGTGGGAGAGCAGAGAGAGACGAGCATGTGGGAGAGAGAGAGGAGAGCATGTGGGAGAGAGAGTGAGGAGAGCGTGTGTGTGTGAGAGACAGGGGGGGACTGTGAGGGAGAGAGCAGAGTGTGTGGGAGAGAAAGAGAGGTGAGTGTGTGGGAGAGAGAGAGAGGTGAGTGTGTGGGACAGAGAGAGAGAGAGACGAGAGCATTTGGGGGAGAGAGAGAGGAGAGCGTGTGGGAGGAGAGAGAAGAGAGCGTTTGAGAGAGAGAGAGGAGAGCGTGTGGGAGAGGGGAGAGGAGTGGAGAGCGTGTGGGAGAGAGAGAGAGAGGAGAGCGTGAGGGAGAGTGAGAGAGGAGAGCGTGAGAGGGAGAGAGACAGGAGGGCATGAGAGGGAGAGAGGGAGAGAGGAGAGCATGAGGGGGAGAGAGAGAGAGAGGGAGAGCATGTGGGAGACAGGGAGAGAGGAGAGCGTGTGGGAGAGAGAGATAGAGGAGAGCATGTGGGAGAGATAGAGAGGAGATCGTGTGGGAGAGAGAGAGAGGAGATCGTGTGGGAGAGAGAGAGAGAGAGCAGATTGTGTGGGAGAGAGAGGGAGGAGAGGAGAGCTTGTGGAAGACAGAAGGAGGAGAGCGTGTGTGTCAGAGAGAGAGAAAGGAGAGTGTGTGGGAGAGAGAGAAATGAGAGTGTGTGGGAGAGAGAGAGAGTATGTGGGAGAGAGAGAGAGAGATGAGAGTTTGTGGGAGAGGGAGAGAGAGGAGAGTGTGTGGGAGAGAGAGAGAGGAGAGTGTGTGGGAGAGAGAGAGAGAGAGAGGAGAGTGTGTGGGAGAGAGAGAGAGAGAGAGAGGAAAGTGTGTGGGAGAGACAGAGAGAGAGAGGAGAGTGTGTGGGAGCGAGAGAGAGAGGAGAGAGTGTGTGGGAGAGAGATAGAGAGAGGACCGTGTATGGGAGAGAGAGCGAGAGGAAAGTGTGTGGGAGAGAGACAGAGAGAGGAGAGTATGTGGGGGAGAGAGAGAGAGGGGAGTGTGTGGGAGAGAGAGAGAGAGAGGAGGAGTGTGTGGGAGAGAGAGAGAGAGAGGATTGTGTGGGAGAGAGAGAGAGAGAGGCGGAGAGTGTATGGGAGAGAGAGAGAGAGAGGAGAGTGTCTGGGAGAGAGAGAGAGGAGAGTGTGTGGGGAGAGAGAGAGAGAGAGGAGAGTGTGTGGGACAGAGCGAGAGAGAGGCGAGTGTGTGGGAGAGAGAGAGAGAGGAGAGCTGTGTGGGAGCGAGAGAGAGAGAGGCGAGTGTGTGGGCGAGAGCGAGCGAGAGAGGAGAGTGTGTGGAGCGAGAGAGAGCGAGAGTGAGTGGAGCGACGAGAGCGAGAGAGAGGAGAGTGTGTGGGCGAGAGAGCGACAGAGGAGAGTGTGTGGGCGAGAGAGCGAGAGAGAGCGAGAGGAGAGAGTGTGGGAGCGAGAGAGAGAGCGGAGAATGTGTGGGAGAGCGAGAGCGAGAGGCCCAGTGAGTGGGAGAGAGCGAGAGAGAGGAGCGTGTGTGGCGAGAGAGAGAGCGAGGAGAGAGGTGTGTGGGCGAGCGAGCGAGAGAGGTGAGTGTGTGGGAGAGAGCGAGAGAGCATACGAGAGCATGTGGGGGAGAGCGAGAGCGAGAGCCATGTGGGAGAGAGCGAGAGAGGAGAGCGTGAGGGCGAGCGAGAGAGGAGAGCGTCAGAGGGAGAGAGCGAGGAGTGCATGAGAGGTCGAGCGGGAGAGAGGAGAGCATGGGGGGAGAGAGAGAGAGAGGAGAGCATGTGGGCGACAGAGAGAGAGGAGAGCTTGTGGGAGAGAGAGATAGAGGGGAGCATGTGGGAGAGAGAGAGCGGAGATCGTGTGGGAGAGAGAGAGAGGAGATCGTGGGGGAGAGAGAGAGTGAGCAGATTGTGTGGGAGAGAGAGGGAGGAGAGGAGAGCTTGTGGAAGACAGAACGAGGAGAGCGTGTGTGTCAGAGAGAGAAAAAGGAGAGTGTGTGTGAGATAGAGAGAGGAGAGTGTGTTGTAGAGATAGAGATGAGAGTGTGTGTGGAGAGAGAGAGATGAGAGTGTGTGGGAGAGAGAGAGAGGAGAGCATGTGGGAGCGAGAGAGAGGGGAGAGTGTGTGGGACGAGAGAGAGAGGAGAGAGTGTGTGGCAGAGAGAGAGAGAGAGAGGAGAGTGTGTGGGATAGAGAGAGGGGAGAGGTGTGAGAGAGAGAGAGAGGAGAGAGTGTGTGGCAGAGAGAGAGAGAGAGAGCAGATTGTGTGGGAGAGAGAGAGAGGAGAGTGTGTTGTTGAGAGAGAGATGAGAGTGTGTGGGAGAGAGAGGAGAGTGTGTGGGAGAGAGAGAGAGGAGAGTGTGTGGGAGAGAGGAGAGAGAGAGGAGAGTGTGTGGGAGGAGAGAGAGAAAGAGGAAAGTGTGTGGGGAGGAGAGAGCGAGAGAGAGAGGAGAGTGTGGGAGAGAGAGAGAGAGGAAGAGAGTGAGGGGGAGAGAGAAAGAGAGAGGACCGTGTATGGGGAGAGAGAGAGAGAGGAAAGTGTGTGGGAGAGAGACAGAGAGAGGAGAGTGTGTGGACGAGAGAGAGAGAGGAGAGTGTGTGGGGAGAGAGAGAGAGGGGAGTGTGTGGGAGAGAGAGAGAGAGAGGAGAGTGTGTGGGAGAGAGAGAGAGGAGAGTGTGTGGGAGAGAGAGAGAGAGGAGAGTGTGTGGGAGAGAGAGAGAGAGAGGAGAGTGTGTGGGAGAGAGAGAGAGAGAGGAGAGTGTGTGGGGAGAGAGAGAGGACGAGTGTGTGGGAGAGAGAGGAGAGAGGAGAGTGTGTGGGAGAGAGAGCGAGAGAGGAGAGTGTGTGGGACGAGAGACGAGAGCGAGGAGAGTGTGTGGGAGCGCGATAGAGAGAGGAGAGTGTGTGGGAGGGAGAGAGAGAGAGGAGAGTGTGTGGGAGAGCGCGAGCGGAGCGGAGAGTGTGTGGGAGGACGAGAGCGAGAGCGGCGAGTGTGTGGGAGAGAGAGCGAGAGAGAGCGGAGAGTGTGGGAGAGAGCGAGAGAGCGAGGAGAGTGTGTGGGAGAGAGAGAGAGAGAGAGGCGAGTGTGTGGGAGAGCGAGAGAGAGAGGAGCGTGTGTGGGAGAGCGAGCAGAGAGAGGAGAGTGTGTGGAGAGCGCGAGAGAGAGAGGCAGAGTGTGTGGGCTGAGCGAGCGAGAGAGCGGAGAGTGTGTGGGCGAGAGCGAGCGCGAGGAGAGTGTGTGGGAGAGAGAGAGAGAGAGGAGCGTGAGTGGGAGCGAGAGAGAGAGCGGACAGTGTGTGGGAGAGAGAGAGCGGAGCGTGTGGGCGAGAGAGCGAGAGAGGAGAGTGTGTGGGCGAGAGAGAGAGAGAGGTGAGTGTGATGGGCCAGAGCGAGAGATACGAGAGCATGTGGGGGAGCGAGAGAGGAGAGCGTGTGGGAGCGCGAGCAGAGAGCGTTTGAGCGAGAGTGAGGCGAGTGTGTGGGCGAGGTAGAGAGAGGAGAGCGTGAGGGAGAGAGAGAGAGGAGAGCGTCAGAGGGAGACAGAGAGGCGTGGATGAGAGGGAGAGAGGGAGAGAGGAGAGCATGGGGGGAGAGAGAGAGAGAGGAGAGCATGTGGGAGACAGAGAGAGAGGAGAGCGTGTGGGAGAGAGAGGTAGAGGAGCGCATGTGGGAGAGAGAGAGAGGAGATCGTGTGGGAGAGAGAGAGCGGAGATCGTGTGGGAGAGAGCGAGCGAGCAGCATTGTGTGGGAGAGAGAGGGAGGAGAGGAGAGCTTGTGGAAGACAGACAAGAGGAGAGCGTGTGTGTCAGAGAGAGAAAAAGGAGAGTGTGTGTGAGATAGAGAGAGGAGAGTGTGTTGTAGAGAGAGAGATGAGAGTGTGTGGGAGAGAGAGAGATGAGAGTGTGTGGGAGAGAGAGAGAGGAGAGCATGTGGGAGAGAGAGAGAGAGGAGAGCATGTGGGTGAGAGAGAGAGAAGAGAGGTGTGTGGGAGAGAGAGAGAGAGAGGAGAGAGTGTGTGGCAGAGAGAGAGAGAGAGCGAGGAGAGTGTGTGGGATAGAGAGAGATGAGAGTGTGTGCGAGCGAGAGAGAGGAGAGTGTGTGGGAGAGAGAGAGAGAGAGGACCGTGTCATGGGAGAGAGCGAGGAAAGTGTGTGGGAGAGAGACAGAGAGAGGAGAGTGTGTGGGAGAGAGAGAGAGAGAGGAGAGTATGTGGGGGAGAGAGAGAGAGGGGAGTGTGTGGGAGAGAGAGAGAGACAGGAGAGTGTGTGGGAGAGAGAGAGAGAGGAGAGTGTGTGGGAGAGAGAGAGAGAGAGGAGAGTGTGTGGGAGAGAGAGAGAGGAGAGTGTATGGGAGAGAGAGAGAGAGGAGGAGTGTGGGGAGAGAGAGAGAGAGAGGAGAGTGTGTGGGAAAGAGAGAGAGAGGAGAGTGTGTGGGAGAGAGAGAGAGAGGAGAGTGTGTGGGAGAGAGAGAGAGAGAGGAGAGTGTGGGGAGAGAGAGAGAGAGAGGAGAGTGTGTGGGAGAGAGAGAGAGAGAGGAGAGTGTGTGGGAGAGAGAGAGAGAGAGGAGAGTGTGTGGGGAGCGAGAGAGCGAGAGAGAGAGGAGAGTGTGTGGGAGAGAGAGAGAGAAGAGTGTGTGGAGAGAGAGCGAGGAGAGGAGAGTGTGTGGGAGAGACGAGAGAGAGAGGAGAATGTGTGGGAGAGAGAGAGAGAGAGGACAGTGTGTGGGAGAGCGAGAGAGAGGAGAGTGTGTGGGAGAGAGAGAGAGCGAGGAGAGTGTGTGGGCGCGAGAGAGAGAGAGGTGAGTGTGAGGCGAGAGAGAGAGAGATACGAGAGCATGTGGGGAGAGGAGAGAGGAGAGCGTGTGGAGAGAGGAGAAGAGAGCGTTTGAGAGAGAGGGAGGAGAGCGTGTGGGGAGAGTAGAGAGAGGAGAGCATGTGGGAGAGAGAGAGAGAGGAGAGCGTGAGGGAGAGAGAGAGAGGAGAGCGTCAGAGGGAGAGAGAGAGGAGTGCATGAGAGGTAGAGCGGGAGAGAGGAGAGCACGGGGGGAGAGGAGAGCGAGAGGAGAGCATGTGGGAGACAGAGAGAGAGAGGAAGAGCTTGTGGGAGAGAGAGATAGAGGAGAGCATGTGGGAGAGAGAGAGAGGAGATCGTGTGGGAGAGAGAGCGAGGAGATCGTGTGGGAGAGATAGAGAGAGCAGATTGTGTGGGAGAGAGAGGGCGGAGAGGAGAGCTTGTGGAAGACAGAAAGAGGAGAGCGCTGTGTGTCAGAGAGAGAAAAAGGAGAGTGTGTGTGAGATAGAGAGAGGAGAGTGTGTTGTAGAGATAGAGATGAGAGTGTGTGGAGAGAGAGAGATGAGAGTGTGTGGGAGAGAGAGAGAGGAGAGCATGTGGGAGAGAGAGAGAGAGGAGAGTGTGTGGGAGAGAGAGAGAGGAGAGAGAGTGTGTGGCAGAGACGAGAGAGAGAGAGGAGAGTGTGTGGGATAGAGAGAGATGAGAGTGTTGTGCGAGAGAGAGAGAGGAGAGTGTTTGGTAGAGAGATGGAGAGGAGAGTGTGTGGGGAGAGAGAGAGATAGGAGAGTGTGTGGGAGAGAGAGAGAGGAGAGCTGTGTGGGAGGACGAGAGAAGAGAGAGGAGACGTGTGTTTGGAGAGAGACAGAGGAGAGCGTGTGTGAGAGAGAGAGGAGAGCGTGTGGCAGAGGGAAAGGAGAGTGTGTGGGAGAGAGAGAGAGGAAAGGAAAGTGGTGTGGGAGAGAGAGAGAGGAGAGGATAGCGTGTGGGAGAGGAGAGGAGGAGAGCGTGTGTGTCAGAGAGAGAGAGAGAGAGAGGAGGAGGAGTGTGGGGAGAGAGAGAGAGAGAGGAGAGTGTGTGGGAGAGAGAGAGAGAGGAGAGTGTGTGGGAGAGAGAGAGAGAGGAGTGTGTGGGAGAGAGACGAGAGAGGAGAGTGTGTGTGAGAGAGAGAGGAGAGCGTGTGTGAGAGAGAGAGGAGAGCGTGTGGCAGAGGGAAAGGAGAGTGTGTGTGAGAGAGAGAGAGGAAAGGAAAGTGTGTGGGAGGAGAGAGAGAGTGAGGAGAGTGTGTGGGAAAGAGAGAGAGAGAGGAGAGTGTGTTTGGAGAGAGAGAGAGAGGAGGAGTGTGTGTGAGAGAGAGAGGAGAGCGTGTGTGAGAGAGAGAGGAGAGCGTGTGGCAGAGGAAAGGAGAGTGTGTGGGAGAGAGAGAGAGGAAAGGAAAGTGTGTGGGAGAGAGAGAGAGGAGAGGAGAGTGTGTGGAGGAGAGAGAGAGGAGAGTGTTGAGGAGAGCGAGAAGAGAGTGTATGGGACGAGGGAGAGAAGAGAGTGTGTGGGGAGAGCGAGAGAAGAGAGTGTATGGGAGAGCGAGATAAGAGAGTGTGTGGGAAGAAGAGAGTGAGAGAGAAGAGAGTGTGTGGGAAAAAGCGAGTGAGAGAGAAGAGAGTGTGTGGGAAAGAGAGAGAGAGAGAGGAGCGTGTTTGGGAAAGAGAGATTGAGATTAGAGTGTGTGCTAGAGGGAGAGAGAGAGAGCAGAGCGTGTGCGAGAGAAAGAGTGAATGGAGCGTGTGGGAGAGCAGAGAGAGACGAGCATGTGGGAGAGAGAGAGAGGAGAGCATGTGTTGTGAGAGACAAGGGGGACTGTGAGGGAGGAGAGCAGAGTGTGTGGGAGAGGAAAGAGAGGTGAGTGTGTGGGAGAGAGAGAGAGGTGAGTGTGTGGGACAGAGAGAGAGAGAGACGAGAGCATTTGGGGGAGAGAGAGAGGAGAGCGTGTGGGAGAGAGAGAAGAGAGCGTTTGAGAGAGAGAGAGGAGAGCGTGTGGGAGAGGGAGAGAGTGGAGAGCGTGTGGGAGAGAGAGGGAGAGGGAGAGCGTGAGGGGAGAGTGAG
Organism: Isurus oxyrinchus; assembly: GCA_026770705.1. Taxonomy (NCBI): domain Eukaryota; kingdom Metazoa; phylum Chordata; class Chondrichthyes; order Lamniformes; family Lamnidae; genus Isurus; species Isurus oxyrinchus. The sequence continues at coordinate 243 of JANJGN010004268.1, read as the reverse complement.
AGAGGAGGGCATGAGAGGGAGAGAGGGAGAGAGGAGAGCATGAGGGGGAGGAGAGAGAGAGAGAGGAGAGCATGTGGGAGACAGGGAGAGAGGAGAGCGTCTGGGAGAGAGAGATAGAGGAGAGCATGTGGGAGAGAGAGAGAGGAGATCGTGTGGGAGAGAGAGAGAGGAGATCGTGTGGGAGAGAGAGAGAGAGAGCAGATTGTGTGGGAGAGAGAGGGAGGAGAGGAGAGCTTGGGGAAG
>JANJGN010004267.1:0-34995 GCA_026770705.1 Isurus oxyrinchus | reverse complement strand
CCAACTTCCCCACACCAACATCCCTCCCTCCACATCCCAACTTCCCCCCCAACTTCCACCCTTCCCCCTCCCAACTTCCCCACCCTCTGACCACAACTTCCCCCTCCCCACCTTCGCCCCTACCTCCCCACTTCCCCCCCCACTCCAACTTACCCGCAACTTCCCACCCAACTTCAACTTCCCCCTCCCCCACAACTTCCCCACAAACTTCCACCCTCCCCCCCAACTTCTGTCCTCCCCCCTCCAACTTCCCTCCTCACCGCCTCCCAACTTCCCCCCTCCAACTTCTCCCCTCCTCTGCCCCTCCCCCGCAACTTCCCCCTCCCCTCCAACTTTCCCCCTCCCCCCCACAACTCCCCCCCTCCCCCCGCCAACTCCCCTCAACTTCTTCCTCCTCCCTCCTCTCCTTACCCCCTTGCCCCCTCATTCCTTCCCCCCACCCACTCCCCCCTCTCCATCCTCCTCCCACTTTTCCCCCACCCTCCCCCTCCCACTTTTCCCCCTCCCACTTTTCCCCCTCCCACTTTTCCCCCTCCCCTTTTTCCCCCTCCACCTCCCCAACTCCCCATTAACCCCTCCACCCCTCTCCCCCCATCTTCCCACCTCCTCCCCCCAACTTCCCCCCCAACATGCCCCCTCCCCCCACCAACTGGCCTCCCCACAACTTCCCCCCACCAACTGGCCCCCCCACAACTTCCCCCCAGCAACTGGCCTCCCCACAACTTCCCCCCACCAACTGCCCCCCCAACTTCCCCCCCTCCCCCTCCCCCCAACTTGCCCCCTCCTCCCCCTCGCCCCAACTTGCCCCTCCACCCCCCAACTTCCCCCCTCCCAACTTCCCCCCCTCCCCCCTACTTCCCCCCTCCCTGCCCCAACTCCCCCCCAACTTCCCCCCCTCCCAACTTCCCCCCCGCCCTCCCCCCCAACTTCCCCCCTCCTCCCCCCCAACTTCCCCACTCCTCCCCCCTCTACTTCCCCATTCCTCCCCCTCAACTTCCCCACTCCTCCCCCTCAACTTCCCCACTTCACCCCCCCAACCTGCCCACTCCTCCCCCCCCCAACTTGCCCACTCCTCCCCCCCAACTTGCCCATTCCTCCCCCCATCTTCCCCCTCCCCCTCCCCTCTACCCCCAACTTCCCCCCACCCCCCCAACTTGCCCCCTCCTCCCCCCCGCCCCAATTTCCCCACACCAACTTCCCCCTCCACCCCCCAACTTGCCCCCCTCCCCCTCACAACTTCCCCCTCCCCCTCCCACCTTCCCTCCATCCCCCTCCCAACTCCCCCCACCCCAACTTCCCCCCTCCCTCCCCCCCCAACTTGCCCATTCCTCTCCCCCCAAATTCCCCCCTCCTCCCCTCCCCGCCAGCTTCCCCCCAACTTACCCCCCTCCCAACTTCTTTCCCCCTCCCCTCACAACTACTTCCACCCCTCCCCCTCCCAACTAATTTCCCCATTCCCCGCCAACTTCTTCCCCCCTCCCTCCAACTTCTTCCCCTCACTCCCCAACTTCCCTCCTACGTCCCCCTCCCCCTCCCAACATCCCCCCTCCACCCCACAACTTCCTCCCCCACTCCAACTTCCCCCCCCAACTTCCCACTCAACTTCAATGTCCCCCTCCCCCCCAACTTCCCCCTTTCCAACTTCCACCTCAACTTCCACCCAACTTCAACTTTCCCCCTCCCCCTCCAACTTCCACCCCTACCCCCCCAACTTGCCCCTTGCTCCCACCCAACTTCCCCACCTGCCCTCAACTTCTTCCCCCTCTCCCCCCAACTTCTTCGCCCTCCCCCCAACTTCTTCCCCCGCTCCCCAACTTCCCTCCTACTTCCCCCACCCCCTCCCAACTTCCCCCCTCCACCCCCCAACTTCCCCCCCCACTCCAACTTCCCCCCCCCAGCTTCCCACCCAACTTCAACTTCCCCCTCCCCTCCAACTTCCCCCCCAACTTCCACCCAACTTCAACTTCCCCCCTCCCCCTCCAACTTCCACCCCTACCCCCCCAACTTCCCCCTTCCTCCCGCCCAACTTCCCCACCTCCCCTCAACTTCTTCCCCCTCCCACTCCAACTTCCCCCCTCCCACCCCAACTTCCCCCCTCCCACCCCAACTTCCCCCCTCCCTCCCCAACTTCCCCCCTCCCTCCCCAACTTCCCCCCAACTTCTACCCCCCCCCCCAACTTTTCCCACCCAACTTGTTCCGCAACTTGTTCCCCCCCAACTTGTTCCCCCCCCAACTTGTTCCCCCCCCAACTTGTTCCCCCCCAACTTGTTCCCCCCCAACTTGTTCCCCCCCAACTTCTTCCCCCCCAACTTCTTCCCCCCAACTTCTTCCCCCCCAACTTCTTCCCCCCCAACTTCTTCCCTCCAACTTCTTCCCCCCAACTTCTTCGCCCCCCCAACCTCTTCCCCCCAACTTGCCCCCCTCAACTTGTCCGTCCCCGCCACCAACTTGTCCCCCCACCAACTTGTCCCCCCCCCAACTTTTCCTCATCAAACTTCCCCCCCAAATTTCTTTCCCCCCAAACTTCTTCCCCCAACTTCTCCCCCCACAACTTAACTGCCTCCCCCCAACTTCTTCCCCCCTCCCCCGAAATGTCTTCCCCCCTCCCCCCAACTTCTTCCCCCCCAACTTCGTCCCCCCTCCCCCCCAACTTCATCACCCATTCCCCCCAACCTCTTTCCCCCTCCCCCAAACGTCTTCCCCCCAAACTTCTTCCCCCCTTGCCCCCTTTCCCCTCCTCCCCTTCCCCACCTTCCCCTCCTCCCCCTCCCCTTGCCCCCATCCCCCCTCACCCCTTGCCCCTCATCCCCCCCTACCCCCCTCCCGCGCACCCTTTTCCTCCTCCCCTCCACCCTTTTTCCCCGTCCCCAACCTCCCACACCCACTTTTCCCCCTCCACTTCCCCCAGTCCCCCCTTTCCCCCACCACCCCTCCCTCCCCCCAACCTACAACCCCCAACAGCCCCCCTCTCCCCCAAATTCCCCCTCCCCTCCATCCCCTCCCCCCCTCGCTCAATTTCACACTCCTCCCGCACCAACTTGCCCACTCCTCCCCCCAACTTCCCCCCCTCCTCCACTCCCCCCAACTCCCCCCTCCCCCCCGCCAACTTCCCCCACACTTCGCCCCCTCCCCCCAACTTTCCCCTCCCAACATTCCCTCCCCCCCCAATTTCCTCCCCCTCCCCCCAACATCTTCACCCCCTCCCCCCAACTTCTTCTCCCCCTCCCCCCAACTTCTTCCCCCCAACTTCTCCCCCCAACTTCTTCTCCCCTCCAACTTCATCTCCCCCACAACTTCTTCCCCCCCACAACTTCTTCCCCCCCAACATCTTCCCCCCAACATCTTCCCCCCAACATCTTCCCCCCAATTTCTTCCCCCCCAACTTCTTCCCCCCCCAACTTCTTCCCTCCCAACTTCTTCCCCCCCAACTTCTTCCCCCCCAACTTCTTCCCCCCCAACTTCATCCCCCCCAACTTCCCCTCCCAACTTCCCCCTCCTAACTCCCCCTCCAACTTCTTCCCACTTCCTCCACAACTTCTTCCCCCTCCACCTCCCACCTACTTCCCCCCCTCCCCCCCAAAGTTCTCCCCCCCACAAACAACTTGCCCCCTCCCCCTAGCCCCCCTCCCCCTTCCTTCCCCCCTTCCTCCGCCTTCGCCCTCCCCCTCCACCCTCCCCCCGCCCCCTGCCCCCTTCCCACCCTCCCCCTGCCGCTCCCCCCTTCCCACCCTTCACCCCTTCCTCCCTTCCCCCCTCCCCCTTCCCACCCTTCACCCATTTGCCCCCTACCTCTTCCACCTTTCCCCCTCCCCCTTTCCCCCTGCGCCCCTTCCCCCCAACTTACCCCCCACCTCTCGCCAACTTCCCCCCCACCAACCTCTCCCACTCCACCCCCAACTTCCCCCCCAACTACCCACCCCTCCCAACTTCCCCTCCTCCCTCCCTAACTTCCCCCCTCCCCCTCCCAACTTCCCCCCCAACTTCCCCCCTCCCACCCCAACTTCACTCCTCCCTCCCCAACTTGCCCCCTCCCTCCCCAACTTCCCCCCAACTTCTCCCCCCCAACTTCTCCCCCCCAACTTCTCCCCCCCAACTTCTCCCCCCCAACTTCCCCCCACTCCCTCCCCAACTTCCCCCCCTCCCCACCCCAACTTGCCCCCTCCCCACCCCAACTTCCCCCCCTCCCCGCCCCAACTTCCCTCTCCCCTCCCCGCCCCAACTTCTTCCCCCCAACTTCTTACCCCCCCAACTTCTTCCCCCCAACTTCTTCCCCCCAACTTCTTCCCCCCCAACTTCTTCCCCCCCAACTTCTTCCCCCCCAACTTCTTCCCCCCCAACTTCTTCCCCCCCAACTTCTTCCCCCAACTTCTCCCCCCCAACTTCTCCCCCCCAACTTCCCCCCACTCCCTCCCCAACTTCCCCCCCTCCCCACCCCAACTTCCCCCCCTCCCCACCCCAACTTCCCCCCCTCCCCCGCCCCAACTTCCCTCTCCCCTCCCTGCCCCAACTTCTTCCCCCCAACTTCTTACCCCCCCAACTTCTTCCCCCCCAACTCTTCCCCCCCCCCAACTTCTTCCCCCCCAACTTCTTCCCCCCCAACTTCTTCCCCCCAACTTCTTCCCCCCAACTTCTTCCCCCCCAACTTCTTCCCCCCAACTTCTTCCCCCCCAACTTCTTCACCCCCACCTTCTTCCCCCCCCACCTTCTTCCCCCCCCAACTTCTTCCCCCCAACTTCTTCCCCCAACTTCTTTGCCCCCAAATTCTTCCCCCCCCCAACTTCTTCCCCCCAACTTCTTTGCCCCCAACTTCTTCCCCCCAACTTCTTCACCCCCACCTTCTTCCCCCCCACCTTCTTCCCCCCCAACTTCTTCCCCCCCAACTTCTTCCCCCCCAACTTCTTGCCCCCAACTTCCCCCTCCTAACTTCCCCCCCAACTTCTTCCCCCTCCCCCTCCAACTTCTTCCCACTTCCCCCACAACTTCTTCCCCCTCCACCTCCCACCTGCTTCCCCCCTCCCCCCAAACCTCTCCCCCCCAAACTTCTCCCCCCCACAAACAACTTGCCCCCCTCCCCCTAGCCCCCCTCCCCCTTCCTCCCCCCCTTTCTCCACCCTCCCCCTCCCTCTGACACCTTCGTACCCTCCACCCCCCTCCTCCCTTCCCCCATCCCCCTTCCCACCCTTCACCCACTTGCCCCCTACCCCCTCCACCTTTCCCCCTCCCCTTTCCCCCTGCACCCCTTCCCCCCAACTTACCCCCCACCTCTCGCCAACTTGCCCCCCACCAACTTCCCCCACTCCACCCCCCAACTTCCCCCCCAACTACCCACCCCTCACAAGTTCCCCTCCTCCCTCCCCAACTTCCCCCCTCCCGCTCCCAACTTCCCCCCTCCCACCCCAACTTCACCCCTCCCTCCCCAACTTTTACCCTCCCTCCCCAACTCCCCCCCCAACTTCTGCCCCCCAACCTCTCCCTCTCCCAACTTGTTCCCCCAACTTCTCCCCCCCCACGTCTCCCCCCCAACTTCCCCCCAATTTCCCCACCAACTTCCCCACCAACCTCTTCCCCCCCCTCCCTAATTTTACCACTTCCCAACTTCCCCCCACTCCCTCCCCCAACTTCCCCCCCTCCCCACCCCAACTTCCCTCTCTGCTCCCCGCCCCAACTTCCCCCCCTCCCCGCCCCAACTTCCCCCCTCCACCCGTCCCAACTTGCCCCTCTACTACCCCCAACTCCCCCCTCTGACAACTTCCCCCCTCCACCCCCCACATCTTCCCCACTCCTCCCTGCCCCTAACTTTCCCACTCCTCCCCCACATGTTCCCCCCTCCTCCCACAACTTCTCCCCTAACCCCAACTCCTCCGCTCCCCCGCCAACATCCCCCCCAACTTCGCCCCCTCCCCCCAACTTACCCCCTCCCAACTACCCCCCTCCCAACTTCCGCCCTCCCAACTTCCCCCTCCCAACATTCCCCCCTCCCCCAATTTCCTCCCCCTCCACCCAACTGCTTCTCCCCCTCCCCCGAACTTCTTCCCCCCCAACTTCGCCCGCTCCCCCCCCAACTTCCCCCCGCTCCCCCAACTTCCCCCTCCCAACTTCCCCCCTCCCCCCCAACTTCTTCCCCCCCAACTTCTTCCCACCTCCACCTCCCAATTACTTGCCCCCTTCCCCCCAAACTTCTCCCTCCACAAACAACTTGCCTCCTCCCCCTAGCCCCCCTCCCCTTCCTTCACCCTTCCTCCACCTTGGCCCTCCCCCTCCGCCCTCCAACATCCCCCCCTCCCCTGCCCCCTTCCCACCCTCACCCTGCCGCTCCCCCTTCCCACCCTTCACCCCCTTGCCCCTACCTCTCCACCTTTCCCCCTCCCCCTTCCCCCTTTCCCCCTGCACCCCTTCCCCCCAACTTACCCCCCACCTCTCGCCAACTTCCCCCCCACAAACTTCCCCCACTCCACCCCCCAACTGCCCACCCCTCACAAGTTCCCCTCCTCCCTCCCCAACTTCACCCCCTCCCAACTTTCCCCCCAACTTCCCCCCTCCCACCCCAACTTCACCCCTTCCTCCTCAACTTTCCCCCTCCCTCCCCAACTTCCCCCCCAACTTCTCCCCCCCAACTTCTCCCTCTCCCAACTTGTTCCCCCAACTTCTCCCCCCCAACTTCTCTCCCCCCAACTTCTCCCCCCCCAACTTCCCCCCCAACCTCTCCCCACCAACTTCTTCCCCCCCAACTTCTTCACCCCCACCAACTTCCCCCACTCCACCCCCCAACTCCCCCCCCCAACTACCCCCATCCCAAGTTCCCCCCTGCCTCCTCAACTTACACCCGAACTTCCCACCCCAACTTCCCCCCCTCCCACCCCCTACTTCCCCTCTCCCTCCCTAACTTTATCCCTTCCCAACTTCCCCCAACTCCCTCCCCAACTCCCCCCCCACACCAACTTCCCCCCCAACTTCCCCCCCCTCCACCCATCCCAACTTCCCCTCTACTCCCCCCAACTCCCCCCTTGACAACTTCCCCCCTCCTCCCCCACATCTTCCCCACTCCTCCCCGCCCCTAACTTTCCCACTCCTCCCCCCACATGTTCCCCCTCCTCCCCTCCCCCCCACAACTTCTCCCCTACCCCCCACAACTCCTCCGCTCCCCCGCCAACATCCCCCCCAACTTCGCCCCCTCCCCCCACCTTCCCCCCTCCCAACTTCCCCTCTCCCAACTTCCGCCCTCCCAACTTCCCCCCTCCACCCCAACTTCTTCTCCCCCTCCCCCCCTGAACTTCTTCCTCTCCCAACTTCCGCCCTCCCCACTTCCCCCTCCCCCCCAATTTCTTCTCCCCCTCCCCCCGAACTTCTTCCCCCCAACTTCGCCCCCTCCTCGCCAACTTTCCCCCGCTCCCCTCAACTTCCCCCCCTCCCCCCCAACTTCTTCCCCCCTCCACCTCCCAATTACTTACCCCCTCCCGCCCAAACTTCTCCCCCCCACAAACAACTTGCCCCCTCCCCAGCCCTCCTCCCCCTAGCCCCCCTCCCCTTTCCTTCCCCCTTCCTCCGCCTTCGCCCTCCCCTCCTGCCACCCCTCCGCCCTCCACCCTCCCCCCCCAACTTATTCCCCATCCCCCCAAACGTCTTCCCCTCAAATGTCTTCCCCCCAAACGTCTTCCCCCCTACCCCCTTGCCCCCTCCCCCTTCCCCTTCTCCCCCTCCTTTCCCGCCCTTGCCGCCTTCCCCATCCCCCCTTTCCCCTACCCCCTCCCCCGCACACTTTTCCCCCTCCCCAACCTCCCGCTCCCACTTTTCCCCCTCCACCTCCCCCTTTCCCCCTCCACCCCCTCCTCCCCCCAACTTACCTCTCTCCTCCCCCCAACATACGCCCCCAACATCACCCTCTCCCCCAAATTCCCCCCTCCCCCCAACTTCCACACAGCTCCCCCCCAACTTCTACCCCCTTCCATCCCAAGTTGCCCCTTCCTCACCCCCTCGCCCCAACTTCCCCACACCAACTTCCCCCCTCCCCCCAACTTCCCCCGCCTCCCCCACAACTTCTCCCCCCCAACTTCTTCCCCCTCCCCCCAGCTTCTTCCCCCCCAGCTTCTCCCCCCCAGCTTCTTCCCCCGCAACTTGTTCCCCCCCCAACTTCTTCCCCCCCAACTTCTTCCCCCCCCCAACTTCTTCCCCCCCACAACTTCTTCCCCCCCAACTTCTTCCCCCCCAACTTCTTCCCACCCCCAACTTCTTCTCCCTCCAACTTCTAATGCCCCCAACTTCTTGCCCGCCGCAACTTGTCCGTCCCCCCACCAACTTGTCCCCCCAACCAACTTACCAGCCTCCCCCCAACTTCTCCCCAAATTCTTCCCCCAAAACTTCTTTGCCCCTCCCCCCAAGTTCTTCCAACCCCCCAGCAACTTCATCCACCCCCCCAACAACTTATTCCCCCCCAAACATCTTCCCCCCCAACTTCTTCCCCCAACTTCTTTCCCCCTCACCCCCCAACTTCTTTCCCCCCCTTACCCCCCAACTTCTTTCCCCCCTCACCCCCCAACTTCTTTCTCCGCTCACCCCCCAACTTCTTCCCCCTCACCCCCAAACCTCTTCCCCCCTCACCCCCAAACTTCTTCCCCCCCTCACCCCCAAACTTCGTCCCCTCTCACCCCCAAACTTCTTCCCCCCTCACCCCCAAACGTCTGCCCCCTGCCCCCAAACTACTTCCCCCCAACTTCTAACCTTTGTTTCCTCCCAACTTCTTCCCCCTGCAACTTCTTCCCCCCTCCCCCCAACTTCTTCCCCCCTCCCCCCCAACTTCTTCCCCCCTCCCACCAACTTGTCCCACCTCTTCCCCAACTTGTTCCCCCCCTCCCCCGCAACTTCTTCCCCCCAACAACTTCTTCTTCCCCCCTTGCCCCCAACTTCTTCCCCCCTCCCCCCAACTTCTTCCCACTCCCTCCCAACTTCTCCACGCCAACTTCTTCCCACCCCGACTTCTTCTTCCCCCCCTCCCCCCGACTTCTTCTTCCCCCCCTCCCCCCGACATCTTCTTCCCCCGTCTCCCCCGACTTCTTCTTCCTCCGTCTCCCCCGACTTCTTCTTCCCCCTCCACCCCAACTTCTTCCCCCCTCCCCCCAACTTCTTCTTCCCCCCTCCCCCCAACTTCTTCTTCCCCCCTCCTCCCGACCTCTTCCCCCCTTCCCAAATTCTTCCCCCTCCTTACCAACTTCTTCTTACCACCTACCCCCCAACTTCTTCTTCCTCCCTCCCCCCAACTTCTTCTTCCCCCCCTCCCCCCAACTTCTTCTTCCCCCCCAACTTCTTCTTCCCCCCTCCCCCCAACTTCTTCTTCCCCCCTCCCCCCCAACTTCTTCTTCCCCCCCTCCCCCCCAACTTCTTCTTCCCCCTCCCTCCCGACTTCTTCTTCCCCCCCCCCTCCCCCCCGACTTCTTCTTCCCCCCTCCCCCCCGACTTCTTCTTCCCCCCTCCCTCCCGACTTCTTCTTCCCCCCTCCCTCCCGACTTCTTCCCCCCTCCCTCCCGACTTCTTCTTCCCCCCCTCCCTCCCGACTTCTTCCCCCCCTCCCTCCCGACTTCTTCTTCCCCCTCCCTCCCGACTTCTTCTTCCCCCTCCCTCCCAACCACTTCTTCCCCCCTCCCTCCCGACTTCTTCTTCCCCCTCCCTCCCAACCACTTCTTCTCCCCTCCCTCCCGACTTCTTCTTCCCCCTCCCTCCCAACCACTTCTTCCCCCCTCCCTCCCGACTTCTTCTTCCCCCTCCCTCCCAACCACTTCTTCCCCCCTCCCTCCCGACTTCTTCCCCCACTCCCTCCCAACTACTTCTTCCCCTCCCCCCAACTTCTTCTTCCCACCTCCCCCCCAATTTCTTCGCCCCCGACTTCTTCCCCCCCTCCCACACGACTTCTTCCCCCCTCCCACCCGGCTTCTTCTTCCCCCCTCCCCCTGACTTCTTCTTCCCCTCGACTTCTTCTTCCCCCCTCCCCCCGACTTCTTCCCCCTCATTCCCAAATTCTTTTCCCCCCCTCCTTCCCAAATTCTTCTTCCCCCCTCCCCTCCCAACTTCTTCTTCCCCCCCTCCCTCCCAACCACTTCTTCCCCCCTCCCTCCCAACTACTTCTTCCCCTCCCCCCAACTTCTTCTTCCCACCTCCCCCCCAATTTCTTCGCCCCCCGACTTCTTCCCCCTCCCACACGACTTCTTCCCCCCCTCCCCCCTGACTTCTTCTTCCCCCCGACTTCTTCTTCCCCCCTCTCCCTCGACTTCTTCTTCCCCCCTCCCTCCCAAGTTCTTCTTCCCCCCTCCCCCCCAACTTCTTCTTCCCCCCTCCCTCCCAGCTTCTTCCCCCTCCTTCCCAACATCTTCTTCACCCCTCACATCCACCTTCTTCTTCCCCTCGACCCCCAACATCTTCCCCCCTCGACCCCAACTTCTTCTTCCCCCCCCCAACCTCTTCCCCAACATCTTCCCCCCTCCCCCCAACTTCTCGCCCCCCCCTCTGCCCAAACTTCTTCCCCCCCTCCCCCCAACTTCTTTCCCCCCCAACTTCTTTCCCCCCAGCTTCTTCCCCCCTGCTTCTTCCCCCCCAACTTCTTCCCCCCCAAACATCTTCCCCCCCCAACTTCTTCCCCCCAACTTCTTTGCCCCCTCACCCCCCAACTTCTTTCCCCCCTCACCCCCCAACTTCCTTCCTCCCTCACCCCCAACTTCTTCCCCCCTCACCCCCAAACTTCTTCCCCCTCACCCCCAAACTTCTTCCCCCCCTCACCCCCAACTTCTTCTTCCCCCCCAACTTCTTCTTCCCCCCTCCACCCCAACTTCTTCTTCCCTCCTCCCCCCAACTTCTTCTTCAACCCCCTCCCCGCTCTTCCCCCCCTTCCCAAATTCTTCCCCCTCCTTACCAACTTCTTCTTCCCCCCTCCCCCCCAACTTCTTCTTCCCCCTCCCTCCCAACTTCTTCTTCCCCCCCTCCCTCCCAACTTCTTCTTTCCCCCTCCCTCCCGACTTCTTCTTCCCCCCTCCCCCGACTTCTTCTTTCCCCCCTCCCTCCCGACTTCTTCTTCCCCCCCTCCCTCCCGACTTCTTCTTCCCCCCTCCCTCCCGACGACTTCTTCCCCCCTCCCTCCCGACTTCTTCTTCCCCCCCTCCCCCAACTTCTTCTTCCCACCTACCCCAATTTCTTCCCCCCCAACTTCTTCCCACCCGACTTCTTCCCCCCCTCCCACCCGACTTCTTCCCCCCTCCCACCCGACTTCTTCTTCCCCCCTCCCCCCCGACTTCTTCTTTCCCCCGACTTCTTCTTCCCCCCTCCCCCTGACTTCTTCTTTCCCCCGACTTCTTCTTCCCCCCTCCCCCAACTTCTTCTTCCCACCTCCCCCCAATTTCTTCCCCCCCCAACTTCTTCCCACCCGACTTCTTCCCCCCCTCCCCCCCGACTTCTTCTTTCCCCCGACTTCTTCTTCCCCCCCTCCCCCCGACTTCTTCCCCCTCCTTCCCAAATTCTTTTTCCCCCCTCCTTCCCAAATTCTTCTTCCCGCCTCCCTCCCAACTTCTTCTTCCCCCCTCCCTCCCAACTTCTTCTTCCCCCCTCCCTCCCAACTTCTTCTTCCCCCCTCCCCCCCCAACTTCTTCTTCCCCCCTCCCTCCCAACTTCTTCTTCCCCCCTCCCCCCCCAACTTCTTCTTCTTGACTCCCCCCCAACTTCTTCCCCCTCCTTCCCAACATCTTCTTCCCCCCTCACATCCAACTTCTTCTTCCCCCCTCCCTCCCAACATCTTCCCCCCTCGACCCCAACTTCTTCTTCCCCCCCAACCTCTTCCCCAACTTCTTCCCCCCTCCCCCCAACTTCTTCCCCCCCAGCTTCTTCCCCAACTTCTTCCCCCCCAAACATCTTCCCCCCCAGCTTCTTTCCCCCCTCACCCCCCAGCTTCTTTCCCCCCCTCACCCCCCAACTTCTTCCCCTCTCACCCCCCAAACTTCTTCCCCTCTCACCCCCCAAACTTCTTGCCCCCTCACCCCCAAACGTCTTCCCCCTCCCCCCAAACTACTTCACCCCACAACTTCTAACCTTCGTTTCCTCCCAACTTCTTCCCCCTGCAACTTCTTCCCCCTCCCCCCAACCTCTTCCCCCCTCCCACCAACTTGTCCCACCTCTTCCCCAAATTGTTCCCCCCCTCCCCCGCAACTTCTTCCCCCCCAACAACTTCTTCTTCCCCCTTCCCCCTAACTTCTTCCCCCTCCCCCCAACTTCTCGCCCCCCCAGCCCCCCAAACTTTGCCCCTTCCCCCCCCCCAACTTCTTACCCCTTGCCCCCAACTTTTTCCCCCTCCCCCCAACTTCTTCCCACTCCCTCCCAACTTCTTCTCTCCTCCCTCCCAAATTCTTCTTCCCCCCTCCCCCCAACATCTTCTTCCCACCTCCCCCCCAATTTCTTCCTCACCTGACTTCTTCTGCTCCCAACTTCTCCACGCCAACTTCTTCCCACCCGACTTGTTCCCCCCCTCCCCCCCCGACTTCTTCTTCCCCCCTCCCCCCAATTTCTTCCCCCCGACTTCTTCCTCTCCTGACTTCTTCCCCTCCCGACTTCTCCCCCCCAACTTCTTCCCTCCCGACTTCTTCCCCCCTCCCAACCAACTTCTTCTTCCCCCCTCCCCCCGACTTCTTCTTCCCCCCTCCCTCCTGACTTCTTCTTCCCCCCATACATCTTCCCCCTCTCCCTCCCAACATCTTCCCCCCTCCCCCCAACTTCTTCTTCCCACCTCCCCCCAACTTCTTCCCACCCGACTTCTTCCCCCCCTCCCACCCGACTTCTTCCCCCCTCCCACCCGACTTCTTCTTCCCCCTCCCCCCGACTTCTTCTTTCCCCTCCCCCCGACTTCTTCTTCCCCCCTCCCCCCGACTTCTTCTTCCCCCTCCCCCTGACTTCTTCTTCCCCCTCCCCCCGACTTCTTCTTCCCCCTCCCCCCGAACTTCTTCTTCCCCCCTCCCCCCGACTTCTTCCCCCTCCTTCCCAAATTCTTTTTCCCCCCTCCCCAAATTCTTCTTCCCCCCTCCCTCCCAACTTCTTCTTCCCCCCTCCCTCCCAACTTCTTCTTCCCCCCTCCCCCCAACTTCTTCTTCCCCCCCTCCCTCCCAACTTCTTCTCCCCCCCTCCCCCCAACTTCATCTTTCCCCCTCTCCCCCAACTTCTTCTCCCCCCCCTCCCCCCAACTTCTTCTTTCCCCCTCCCCCCAACTTCTTCCCCCTCTTTCCCAACATCTTCTTCCCCCCTCACATCCAACTTCTTCTTCCCCCTTTCGCCCCAACATCTTCCCCCCTTGACCCCAACTTCTTCTTCCCCCCCCAACCTCTTCCCCAACTTCTTCCCCCCTCCCCCCAACTTCTCGCCTCCCCTCCGCCCAAACTTCTTCCCCCCTCCCCCCAACTTCTTCCCCCCCAAACATCTTCCCCCCCAACTTCTTCCCCCCCAGCTTCTTCCCACCCGACTTCTTCTTCCCCTCCCAACCGACTTCTTCTTCCCCCCTCCCACCCGACTTCTTCTTCCCCCCTCACCCCGACTTCTTCTTCCCCTCCCCCCGACTTCTTCTTCCCCCCTCCCACCCGACTTCTTCTTCCCCCCCTCCCCCCCGACTTCTTCTTCCCCCCTCCCCCTTGACTTCTTCTTCCCCCCTCCCCCTGACTTCTTCTTCCCCCCTCCCCCTGACTTCTTCTTCCCCCTCCCCCCGACTTCTTATTCCCCCTCCCCCTGATTTCTTCTTCCCCCCTCCCCCCCAACTTCTTCTTCCCCCCTCCCCCCGACTTCTTCCCCCTCCTTCCCAAATTCTTTTCCCCCCTCCTTCCCAAATTCTTCTTCCCCCCTCCCTCCCAACTTCTTCTTCCCCCCTCCCCCCCCAACTTCTTCTTCCCCCCTCCCCCCAACTTCTCGCCCCCCCTCCGCCCAAACTTCTTCCCCCCTCCCCCAACTTCTTTCCCCCCAGCTTCTTCCCCCCCAGCTTCTCCCCCCCAACCTCTTCCCCCCCAAACATCTTCCCCCCCAACTTCTTCCCCCCCAGCTTCTTTCCCCCCTCACCCCCTTTCCCCCCTCACCCCCCAACTTCTTCCCCCTCACCCCCAAACCTCTTCCCCCTCACCCCCAAACTTTTTCCCCCCGTCACCCCCAAACTTCTTCCCCTCTCACCCCCAAACTTCTTCCCCCCTCACCCCCAAACGTCTTCCCCCTCCCCCCAAACTACTTCCCCCCCAACTTCTAACCTTTGTTTCCTCCCAACTTCTTCCCCCTGCAACTTCTTCCCCCCTCCCCCCAACTTCTTCCCCCCTCCCCCCCAACTTCTTCCCCCCTCCCACCCAACTTCTTCCCCCCTCCACCAACTTGTCCCACCTCTTCCCCAACTTGTTCCCCCCTCCCCCGCAACTTCTTCCCCCCAACAACTTCTTCTTCCCCCTTCCCCCTAACTTCTTCCCCCTCCCCCCAACTTCTCGCCCCCCAGCCCCCCAAACTTTGCCCCTTCCCCCCTCCCCCCCAACTTCTTCCCCCTGCCCCCAACTTCTTCGCCCCTCCCACCAACTTGTCCCACCTCTTCCCCAACTTGTTCCCCCCTCCCCCGCAACTTCTTCCCCCCAACAACTTCTTCTTCCCCCTTCCCCCTAACTTCTTCCCCCTCCCCCCAACTTCTCGCCCCCCAGCCCCCCAAACTTCGCCCCTTCCCCCTCCCCCCAACTTCTTCCCCCTTGCCCCCAACTTCTTCCCCCTCACCCCCAACTTCTTCCCACTCCCTCCCAACTTCTTCTCTCCTGCCTCCCAAATTCTTCTTCCCCCCTCCCCCCCAACATCTTCTTCCCATCTCCCCCCCAATTTCTTCCTCTCCTGACTTCTTCCCCTCCCAACTTCTCCACGCCAACTCTCTTCCCCCCCGATGTCTTCTTCCCCCCTCCCCCCCAACTTCTTCTTCCCCCTCCCCCTGACTTCTTCCCCCTCCTTCCCAAATTCTTTTTCCCCCCTCCTTCCCCAAATTCTTCTACCCCCCTCCCTCCCAACTTCTTCTTCCCCCCTCCCCCCCCAATTTCTTCTTCGCCCCTCCCCCCCAACTTCTTCTTCTCGACTGCCCCCCAACTTCTTCCCCCTCCTTCCCAACATCTTCTTCCCCCCTCACATCCAACTTCTTCTTCCCCCCCTCCCCCCCAACATCTTCCCCCCTCGACCCCAACTTCTTCTCCCCCCCAACCTCTTCCCCAACTTCTTACCCCCTCCCTCCAACTTCTCCGCCCCCCCCTCCGCCCAAACTTCTTCCCCCTCCCCCCAACTTCTTTCCCCCCAGCTTCTTCCCCCCAGCTTCTTCCCCCCCAACTTCTTCCCGCCCCAAACATCTTGCCCCCCAACCTCTTCCCCCCAACTTCTTTCCCCCCTCACCCCCCAACTTCTTTCCCCCCTCACCCCCCAACTTCTTTCCCCCCTCAGCCCCCAACTTCTTTCCCCCCCTCACCCCCAACTTCTTCTCCGCCTCACCCCTCAAACTTCTTCCCCCCCTCACCCCAACTTCTTCCCCCCCAACTTCTTCCCTCCTCCGCCCCAACTTCTCGCCCCCCCTCTGCCCAAACTTCTTCCCCCCTCCCCCCAACTTCTTTCCCCCCAGCTTCTTCCCCCCAACTTCTTCCCCCCAAACATCTTCCCCCCAACTTCTTCCCCCCCAGCTTCTTTGCCCCCTCACCCCAAGCTTCTTTCCCCCCCTCACGCCCTTTCCCCCTCACCCCCCAACTTCTTTCCCCTCTCACCCACAACTTCTTCCCCCCCTCACCCCCAAACTTCTTCCCCCTCACCCCCAAACTTCTTCCCCCCCCCCTCACCCCCAAACTTCTTCCCCTCTCACCCCCAAACTTCTTCCCCCCTCACCCCCAAACGTCTTCCCCCCTCACCCCCAAACGTCTTCCCCCTGCCCCCAAACTACTTCCCCCCAACTTCTAACCTTTGTTTCCTCCCAACTTCTTCCCCCTGCAACTTCTTCCCCCTGCCCCCAACTTCTTCCCCCCTCCCACCAACTTGTCCCACCTCTTCCCCAACTTGTTCCCCCCCCTCCCCCGCAACTTCTTCCCCCCAACAACTTCTTCTTCCCCCCTTTGCCCCCAACTTCTTCCCCCTCCCCCCAACTTCTTCCCACTCCCTCCCAACTTCTCCACGCCAACTTCTTCCCACCCGACTTCTTCTTCCCCCCTACTCCCGACTTCTTCTTCCCCCGTCTCCCCCGACTTCTTCTTCCCCCCCTCCCCCCCGACTTCTTCTTCCCCCCCCTCCCCCTCGACTTCTTCTTCCCCCCTCCCCCCCGACTTCTTCTTCCCCCTCCCCCGACTTCTTCTTCCCCCTCCCCCGACTTCTTCTTCCCCCTCCCCCGACTTCTTCTTCCCCCTCCCCCTGATTTCTTCTTCCCCCCCCTCCCCGCCAACCTCTTCTTCCCCCCTCCCCCCGACTTCTTCTTCCCCCCTCCCCCCCCAACTTCTTCTTCCCCCCCCAACCTCTTCCCCAACTTCTTCCCCCCTTCCCCAACTTCTCGCCCCCCCCCTCCGCCCAAACTTCTTCCCCCCTCTCCCCAACTTCTTTCCCCCAAGCTTCTTCCCCCCCCCAGCTTCTTCCCCCCCCCAACTTCTTCCCCCCAAACATCTTCTCCCCCAACTTCTTCCCCCAGCTTCTTTCCCCCCTCACCCCCCAACTTCTTTCCCCCCTCACCCCCCAACTTCTTCCCCCCTCACCCCCAAACGTCTTCCCCCCTCACCCCCAAACTTCTTCCCCCCCTCACCCCCAAACTTCTTCCCCCCTCACACCCAAACGTCTTCCCCCCTCCCCCCAAACTACTTCCCCCCCAACTTCTAACCTTCGTTTCCTCCCAACATCTTCCCCCTGCAACTTCTTCCCCCATCCCCCCAACTTCTTCCCCCTCCCCCCAACTTCTTCCCCCTGCCCCCAACTTCTTCCCCCCTCCCCCCCAACTTCTTCCCCCCAACAACTTCTTCTTCCCCCTCCCCCAACTTCTTCCCCCTTGCCCCCAACTTCTTCCCCCCCTCCCCCCAACTTCTTCCCACTCCCTCCCAACTTCTTCTCTCCTCCCTCCCAAATTCTTCTTCCCCCCTCCCCTCAACATCTTCTTCCCACCTCCCCTCCAATTTCTTCCTCTCCTGACTTCTTCCCCTCCCAACCTCTCCACGCCAACTTCTTCCCACCCGACTTCTTCCTCTCCTGACTTCTCCCCTCCCGACTTCTCCCCCCCAACTTCTTCCCACCCGACTTCTTACCCCCTCCCACCCAACTTCTTCCCCCCTCCCACCCAACTTCTTCTTCCCCCCTCCCCCCGACTTCTTCTTCCTCCCTCCCCCCAACTTCTTCTTCCCCCTCCTCCCCGATTTCTTCTTCCCCCCTCGACCCCAACTTCTTCTTCCCCCCAACCTCTTCCCCAACTTCTTACCCCCTCCCCCCAACTTCTCGCCCCCCCTCCGCCCAAACTTCTTCCCCCTCCCCCCAACTTCTTTCCCCCCAGCTTCCCCCCCCCAGCTTCTTCCCCCCCAAACATCTTCCCCCCCAACTTCTTTCCCCCAACTCCTTTCCCCCCTCACCCCCCCAACTTCTTCCCCCCCCCCTCACCCCCAACTTCTTTCCCCCTCACCCCCAACTTCTTCTCCCCCTCACCCCTCAAACTTCTTCCCCCCTCACCCCAACTTCTTCTTCCCCCCTCCCCCAACTTCTTCTTCAAACCCCCTCCCCCCCTCTTCCCCCCCCTTCCCAAATTCTTCCCCCTCCATACCAACTTCTTCTTACCACCTACCCCCCAACTTCTTCTTCCTCCCTCCCCCCCAACTTCTTCTTCCCCCCTCCCCCCAACATCTTCTTCCCCCCTCCCCCGCAACTTCTTCCCCCCCAACAACAACTTCTTCCCCCCCTCCCCCCCAACATCTTCTTCCCCCCTTCCCCTAACTTCTTCTTCCCCCTCCCCCCAACTTCTCGCCCCCCAGCCCCCCAAACTTCGCCCCTTGCCCCCTCCCCCCAACTTCTTCCCCCTTGCCCCCAACTTCTTCCCCCCTCCCCCCCAACTTCTTCCCACTCCCTCCCAACTTCTTCTCTCCTCCCTCCCAAATTCTTCTTCCCCCCTCCCCCCAACATCTTCTTCCCACCTCCCCCCAATTTCTTCCTCACCTGACTTCTTCCCCTCCCAACTTCTCCACGCCAACTTCTTCCCACCCGACTTCTTCCCCCCTCCCACCCGACTTCTTCTTCCCCCCTCCCCCCCGACTTCTGCTTCCTCCCCTCCCCCCGACTTCTTCCCCCTCCCCCCCGACTTCTTCTTCCCCTGTCTCCCCCAACTTCTTCTTCCCCCGTCTCCCCCGACTTCTTCTTCCCCCCTCCACCCCCAACTTCTTCCCCCCTACCCCCAACTTCTTCTTCCCCCCAACTTCTTCTTCCCCCCTCCCCCCCCAACTTCTTCTCCCCCCTCCCCCCAACTTCTTCTTCAACCCCCTCCCCCCAACTTCTTCCCCCCCGACTTCTTCCTCTCCTGACTTCTTCCCCTCCCGACTTCTCCCCGCCAACTTCTTTTTCCCCCCCTCCCCCCCAATTTCTTCTTCCCCCCTCCCTCCCAACTTCTTCTTCCCCCTCCCTCCCAACTTCTTCTTCCCCACCTCCCTCCCGACTTCTTCTTCCCCCCTCCCTCCCGGCTTCTTCCCCCCTCCCTCCCAACTACTTCTTCCCCCTCCCCCCAACTTCTTCTTCCCACCTCCCCCCCAATTTCTTCCCCCCTGACTTCTTCCCCTCCCGACTTCTCCCCCCCAACTTCTTCCCACCCGACTTCTTCCCCCCCTCCCAACCGACTTCTTCCCCCCTCCCACCCGACTTCTTCTTCCCCCCTCCCCCCGACTTCTTCTTCCCCCCTCCCCCCCGATTTCTTCTTCCCCCTCCCCCCCAACTTCTTCTTCCCCCCCTCCCCCCGACCTCTTCCCCCTCCTTCCCAAATTCTTCTTCCCCCCTCCTTCCCAAATTCTTCTTCCCCCCTCCCTCCCAACTTCTTCTTCTCCCCTCCCCCCCAACTTCTTCTTCCCCCTCCCCTCCCAAATTCTTCTTCCCCCCTCCCTCCCAACTTCTTCTTCCCCACTCCCTCCCCCCGACTTCTTCCCCCTCCTTCCCAAATTCTTCTTCTCCCCTCCCTCCTCAACTTCTTCTTCCCCCTTCCCCCCCAACATCTTCCTCCCTCGACCCCAACTTCTTCTTCCCCCCCAACATCTTCCCCAATTTCTTCCCCCCTCCCACCCGACTTCTTCTTCCCCCCTCCCCCGACTTCTTCCCCCTCCCCCCGACTTCTTCTTCCCCCCTCCCCCCCAATTTCTTCTTCCCCCCTCCCTCCCAAATTCTTCTTCCCCCCTCCCTCCCAACTTCTTCTTCACCCCTCCCTCCCAACTTCTTCTTCCCCCCTCCCTCCCAACTTCTACCTCCCCCCACCCTCCCAACTTCTTCTTCCCCCCCTCCCCCCAACTTCTTCTTCCCCCCTCCCTCCCAACTTCTCGCCCCCCCCTCCGCCCAAACTTCTTCCCCCCCTCCCCCCAACCTTCTTGCCCCCCCAGCTTCTTCCCCCCCCCAGCTTCTTATCCCCCAACTTCTTCCCCCCCAACTTCTTCTCTTCTTCCCTACCCAACTTCTTCCCCCCTACCCCCCAACTTCTTCGTCCCCCCTCACCCCCAACTACTTCTTCCCATCTCCCCCCCAATTTCTTCTCCCCCAACTTCTTCTCCCCCTCAACTTCTTCCCACCTGACTTCTTCCCCCTCAACTTCTTCTTCCCCCCTTCCCCCCCCAACTTCTTCCCCCCCTCCCCCCCCCAACTACTTCTTCCCACCTCCCCCCAAGTTCTTCTCCCCAATTTCTTCCCCTCCTGACTTCTCCCCCCAAACTTCTTCTTCCCCCTCCCACCTGACTTCTTCTTCCCCCCTCCCCCCCGACTTCTTCTTCCCTCCTCCCCCTGACTTCTTCCCCCCTCCTTCGAAATTCTTCTTCCCCCTCCCTCCCAACTTCTTCTTCCTCCCCTCCCCCCCAACTTCTTCTTCCCCCCTCCCCCCCAACTTCTTCTTCCCCCTCCCCCCAACTTCTTCTTCTCGACTCCCCCCCAACTTCTTCCCCCTCCTTCCCAACATCTTCTTCCCCCCTCGCATCCAACTTCTTCTTCCCCCCTCCCCCCCAACATCTTCCCCCCCCTCGACCCCAACTTCTTCCCCCCCCACCCCGACTTCTTCCCCATCCCACCACAACTTCTTCCGTCACCCAACTGCTTACCCCCATCCGCCGCAACTTCTTCCCCCCACTCCCCCAAAATCTCCCCCCCCCCACAACAACTTCTTCCCCCCCAACTTCTTCTTCCCCCCAACTTCTTCTTCCCCCACAACTTCTTCTTCCCCCCCCAACTTCTTCTTCCCCCCAACTTCTTCTTCCCTCCCCAACAACTTATTCCCCCCCCAAGTTCTTCCCCCCAACTTCTTCTTCCCCCTTCCCCCCAACTTCTTCTTCCCCACTGCCCCCAACTTCTCGCCCCCCTCCCCAAAACGTCTTCCCCCCTCCCCTTCCAACTTCTTCTCCCCTCCCTCCCAACTTCTTCCCTCCTCCCCCCCAATTTCTTCTCCCCCAACTTCTTCCCCCCCGACTTCTTCCCCTCCCGACTTCTCCCCCCCGACTTCTTCCCATCCCGATTTCTTTCCCCCCTCCCACCCGACTTCTTCCCCCTTCTACCCGACTTCTTCCCCCCCAACTTCTTCCCCCCAACTTCTTCCCCCCAACTTCTTCCCCCCAACTTCTTCCCCCCCAACTTCTTCCCCCCAACTTCTTCCCCCCAACTTCTTCCCCCCAACTTCTTCCCCCGAACTTCTTCCCCCCAACTTCTTCCCCCCAACTTCTTGCCCCCCAACTTCTTCCCCACCCAACTTCTTCACCCCCAAATTCTTCACCACCCCACCCAACAACTTCTTCCACCCCCCCCAACAACTTCTTCCTCCCCAACTTCTTCCCCCCCCAACTTCTTCCCCCCTCAGCCCCAAACGTCTTCCCCCCCTCACCTCCAAACTTGTTCCCCCGCACCTCACCCCCAAACTGCTTCCCCCCTCACCCCCCAAACTTCTTCCCGCTCCCCCCAAACTACTTCCCCCCAACCTCTAACCTTCTTTCCCCCCCAACTTCTTCCCCCCATCCTCCAACTTCTTCC
Source organism: Isurus oxyrinchus (assembly GCA_026770705.1). Classification (NCBI taxonomy): domain Eukaryota; kingdom Metazoa; phylum Chordata; class Chondrichthyes; order Lamniformes; family Lamnidae; genus Isurus; species Isurus oxyrinchus. The sequence continues at coordinate 13,787 of JANJGN010004267.1, read as the reverse complement.
CCCTTCCCCGACATCTTTGTCCCCTCTCCCCCAACTTCTTCCCCCTCCCCCCAACTTCTTCCCCCAACTTCTTCCACCACCCATCTGCTTCCCCCCCCTCCCCCCGCAACTTCTTTCCCCCTCTCCCCTAACTTCTTCCCCACCCCACAACTTCTTCTTCCCGCCCCAACTTCTTCTTCCCCCCAAACTTCTTCTTCCCCCTCCCCCCAACTTCTCGCCCCCCTCCTCCCCAAACTTCTTCCCCCCTCCCTCCGAACTTCTTCTTCCGCCCTCCCCCCAACTTCTTCTCCCCACCTCCCCCCCAATTTCTTGCCCTCCTGACTTCTTCCAACCTGACTTCTTCCCCTCCCGACTTGTCCCACCCAACTTCTTCCCCCCTCCCCCCCGACTTCTTCCCCCTCCCCCCGAATTCTTCCCCCCTCCCCCCGACTTTTTCCCCCCTCCCCCGACTTTTTCCCCCCTCCCCCGACTTTTTCCCCCTCCCCCCCCCATCTTCTTCCCCCCTCCCCCAACTTCTTCCCCCCAACTTCTTCCCCCCAACTTCTTCCCCCCAACTTCTACCCCCCAACTTCTTCCCCCAACTTCTTCCCCCCAACCTCTTCCCCCAACTTCTTTTCCCCCCACCAACTTCTTCTTCCCCACCCCAACTTCTTCTTCCACCCCCCAACAACTTCTTCCACCCCCCAACAACTTCTTCCCCCCTCACCCCCCAAACTTCTTTTCCCCCAACTTCTAACCTTCTTTCCCCCCCAACTTCTTGCCCCCTGCACAACTTCTTCCCCCCTCCCCCCAACAACTTCTTCCCCCCCAACTACTTCTTCCCCCCTCCTCCCCAACCTCTTCCCCCCTCGACCCTAACTTCTTCTTGCTCCCTCCCCCCAAGCTCTTCCCCCCTCGACCCCAACTTCTTCTTTCCCCCCTCCCCCCCCAACCTCTTCCCCCCCATCTTCTTCCCCCCCCCCACCCGACTTCTTCCCCCCTCCCACCATAACTTCTTCCGCCACCCAACTGCTTCCCCCCCCTCTCCCTCAACTTCTTCCCCCCACCACGACAACATCCTCTTCCTGCCCCAAACTACTTCTTCCCCCCAAACTTCTTCTTCCCCCCAACAGCTTCTTCCCCTCAACTTCTTCCCCCCTTCCCCCAACTTCTCACCCCCCTCCCGTCCAAATGTCTTCCCCCTACCCCCCAACTTCTTCCCCCCAACTTCTTCCCCCCTCCCTCCCAACTTCTTCCCCCCTTGCTCCCAACTTCTTCTTCCCCCCTCCCCCAACTACTTCTTCCCACCTCGCCTCCAATTTCTTCTCCCCCCAACTTCTGCCCCCCCCCGTCTTCTTCCCCTCCTGACTTCTCCCCCCCCGATTTCTTCCCCTCCTGACTTCTCCTCCCCAACTTCTTCCCACCCAACTTCTTCACCCCTCCCACCCGACTTCTTCCCCCCAACTTCTTCCCCCCCAACTTCTTCCCCCCCCAACTTCTTCCCCCCAACTTCTTCCCCCAGCTTCTTCCTCCCAACTTCTTCCCCCCCAAATTCTTCGCCCCAACTTCTTCCCCCCAACTTCTTCGTCCTCCCCCAATTTCTTCCCCCACCCAACTTCTTCCACCCCCCCAACAACATCTTCCACCCCCCCCAACAACTTCTTCCCCCCCCAACAACTTCTTCCCCCCCAACAACTTCTTCCCCCCCAAACCACTTCTTCCCCCCCAACTTCTTCTTCCCCCTCCCCCGCAACTTCTTCTTCCCCCCTCCCCCCAACGTCTTCTTCCCCCCTCCCCCTAAACTTCTTTCCCCCAACTTCTTCCCTTCTCACCCCCAATTTCTTCCCCCAACTTCTTCCCTTCTTCCCCCCCAACTTCTTCCCTTCTTCCCCCCCCAACTTCTTTCCCCCTACCCCCCAACTTCTTCCCTCCCAACTTCTACCCCCCTCCCTCCCAACTTCTACCCCCCTCCCTCCCAACTTCTTCTCCCCTCCCTCCCAACTTCTTCCCTCCTCCCCCCCAATTTCTTATCCCCCAACTTCTTCCCCCCCGACTTCTTCCCCTCCTGACTTCTCCCCCCCAACTTCTTCCCAGCCGACTTCTCTCCCCCCTCCCATCCGACTTCTTCCCCCCCAACTTCTTCCCCCCAACTTCTTCCCCCCAACTTCTTCCCTTCTTCACCCCCAATTTCTTCCCCCAACTTCTTTCCCCTACCTCCCAAACTTCTTCCCTCCCAACTTCTTCCCCCCTCCCACCCAACTTCTTCCCCCCTCCCTCCCAACTTCTTCTCCCCTCCCTTCCAACTTCTTCCCTCCTCCCCCCCCAATTTCTTATCCCCCAACTTCTTCCTCCCCGACTTCTTCCCCTCCCGGCTTCTCCCCCCAACTTCTTCCCACCCGACTTCTTCCCCCCTCCCATCCGACTTCTTCCCCCCCAACTTCTTCGCTCCAACTTCTTCCCCCCAACTTCTTCCCCCCAACTTCTTCCCCCCAACTTCTTCCCCCCAACTTCTTCCACCCCACCCAACAACTTCTTCCACCCCCCCAACTACTTCTTCCCCCCCAACTTCTTTTCCCCCCCACCAACTTCTTCTTCCCCACCAACTTCTTCTTCCCCACCCCAACTTCTTCTTCCACCCCCCAACAACTTCTTCCAACCCCCAACAAATTCTTCCACCCCAAACTTCTTCTCCCCCAACTTCTAACCTTCTTTCTCCCCCAACTTCTTCCCCCCGCGCAACTTCTTCCCCCCCCAAATTCTTCTTCCCCCCGACTTCTTCTTTCCCCCTCCCCCCAACCTCTTCCCCCCTCAACCCCAACTTCTTCTTCCCCCTCCCCCCCAACTTCTTATTCCCCCTCCCCCCCAGCTTCTTCCCCCAACTTCTTCCCCCCAACTTCTTCCCCCCAACTTCTTCCCCCCAACTTCTTCCCCCCAACTTCTTCCCCCCCAACTTCTTCCCCCCAACTTCTTGCCCCCCAACTTCATCCCCCCAACTTCTTTGCCCCCCCAACAACTTCTTCCACCCCCCCAACAACTTCTTCCACCCCACCCAACAACTTCTTCCACCCCCCCCAACAACTTCCCCCTACTTCTTCCCCCCCAACTTCTTCCCCCCCTCACCCCCAAACCTCTTCCCCCCTCACCCCCAAACCTCTTCCCCCCTCACCCCCAAACTTCTTCCCCCCTCACTCCCAAACTTCTTCCCCCCTCACCCCCAAACTTCTTCCCACTCCCCCCAAACTACTTCCCCCCAACTTCTAACCTTCTTTCCCTCCCAACTTCTTTCCCCTCCCTCCCAACTTCTTCCCCCTCCTCCCAACTTCTTCCCCCTCCCCCGACATCTTTGCCCCCTCTCCCCCAACTTCTTCCCCCCTCCCCCCAACTTCTTGCCCCCAACTTCTTCCCCCCAACTTCTTTTCCCCCCCACCAACTTCTTCTTCCCCACCCCAACTTCTTCTTCCGCCCCCCAACAACTTCTTCCACCCCCCAACAACTTCTTCCCCCCCTCACCCCCAAACTTCTTTCCCCCCCAACTTCTAACCTTCTTCCCCCCCCAACTTCTTGCCCCCCGCACTTCTTCCCCCCTCCCCCAACTTCTTCTTCCCCCCCAACTTCTTCTTCCCCCCTCCCCCCCAACCTCTTCCCCCCTCGACCCTTACTTCTTCTTGCTCCCTCCCCCCAAGCTTTTCCCCCCTCGACCCCAACTTCTTCTATCCCCCTCCCCCCAACCTCTTCCCCCCATCTCCTTCCCCCCTCCCACCCGACTTCTTCCCCCTCCCACCATAACTTCTTCCACCACCCAACTGCTTCCCCCCCTCCTCCGCCACTTCTTCCCCCCTCTCCCCAACTTCTTCCCCCCCCACGACAGCAACCTCTTCCTGCCCCAAACTACTTCTTCCCCCCCCAAACTTCTTCTTCCCCCCCCAACTTCATCTTCCCCCCCAACAGCTTCTTCCCCCCAACTTCTTGCCCCCAACTTCTCGCCCCCCTCCCGTCCAAATGTCTTCCCCCTACCCCCCAACTTCTTCCCCCCAACTTTTTCCCCCCTCCCTCCCAACTTCTTCCCCCCTTGCTCCCAACTTCTTCTTCCCCCCCCCAACTACTTCTTCCCACCTCGCCCCCAATTTCTTATCCCCCAACTTCTTCCCCTCCCGACTTCTCCCCCCCAACTTCTTCCCACCCGACTTCTTCCCCCTCCCATCCGACTTCTTCCCCCCAACTTCTTCCCCCCAACTTCTTCCCCCCAACTTCTTCCCCCCAACTTCTTCCCCCCAACTTCTTCCCCCAACTTCTTCCCCAACAATTTCTTCCCCCAACTTCTTCCCTTCTTCCCCCCCCAACTTCTTCCCTTCTTCCCCCCCCAACTTCTTTCCCCATTCCCCCCAACTTCTTCCCTCCCAACTTCTTCTCCCCTCCCTCCCAACTTCTTCCCCCCTCCCTCCCAACTTCTCCCCTCCCTCCCAACTTCTTCCCCCCTCCCCCCCAATTTCTTATCCCCCAACTTCTTCCTCCCCGACTTCTTCCCCTCCCGACTTCTCCCCCCCAACTTCTTCCCACCCGACTTCTTCCCCCCTCCCATCCGACTTCTCCCCCCCCCAACTTCTTCGCCCCAACTTCTTCACCCCAACTTCTTCACCCCAACTTCTTCCCCCCAACTTCTTCCCCCCAACTTCTTGCCCCCAACTTCTTCCACCAACTTCTTCTTCCCCACCCAACTTCTTCCACCCCCCAACAACTTCTTCCACCCCCCCAACTACTTCTTCCCCCCAACTTCTTTCCCCCCCCACTAACTTCTTCTTCCCCACCAACTTCTTCTTCCCCACCCCAACTTCTTCTTCCACCCCCCAACAACTTCTTCCACTCCCCAACAACTTGTTCCACCCCCCAACAACTTCTTCCCACCCGCACCCCCAAACTTCTTCTCCCCCAACTTCTAACCTTCTTTCTCCCCCAACTTCTTCCCCCCGCGCAACTTCTTCCCCCCCAAATTCTTCTTCCCCCCAACTTCTTCTTTCCCCCTCCCCCAACCTCTTCCCCCCTCAACCCCAACTTCTTCTTTCCCCCTCTCCCCCAACTTCTTCCCCCCAACTTCTTCCCCCGAACTTCTTCCCCCCAACTTCTTCCCCCCAACTTCTTGCCCCCCAACTTCTTCCCCCCAACTTCTTCCACCTCCAACAACTTCTTCCACCCCACCCAACTACTTCTTCCCCCCCAACTTCTTTTCCCCCCCCACCAACTTCTTCTTCCCCACCAACTTCTTCTTCCCCACCCCAACTTCTTCTTCCCCACCCCAACTTCTTCTTCCCCACCCCAACTTCTTCTTCCACCCCCCAACAACTTCTTCCACTCCCCAACAACTTCTTCCACCCCCCAACAACTTCTTCCACTCCCCAACAACTTCTTCCACCCCCCAACAACTTCTTCCCACCCAACTTCTTCCCACCCTCACCCCCAAACTTCTTCTCCCCCAACTTCTAACCTTCTTTCTCCCCCAACTTCTTCCCCCCCAACTTCTTCCCCCAACTTCTTTACCCCCCCAACAACTTCTTCCACCCCACCCAACAACTTCTTCCACCACCCCAACAACTTCTTCCTCCCCTACTTCTTCCCCCCCAAACTTCTTCCCCCCTCAGCCCCAAACTTCTTCCCCCCTCACCCCCAAACTTCTCCCCCCTCACCCCCAAACCTCTTCCCCCCCTCACCCCCAAACTTCTTCCCGCTCCCCCCAAACTACTTCCCCCCAACTTCTAACCTTCTTTCCCCCCAACGTCTTCCCCCTCCCTCCCAACTTCTTCCCCCCTCCTCCCAACTTCTTCCCCCTCCCCCGACATCTTTGCCCCCTCTCCCCCAACTTCTTCCCCCCTCCCCCCAACTTCTTCCCCCAACTTCTTCCCCCTCCCCCCAACTTCTTCCACCACCCATCTGCTTCCCCTCTCCCCCGCAACTTCTTTCCCCCTCTCCCCCAATTTCTTATCCCCCAACTTCTTCCTCCCCGACTTCTTCCCCTCCCGACTTCTCCCCCCCAACTTCTTCCCACCCGACTTCTTCCCCCCTCCCATCCGACTTCTCCCCCCCCCAACTTCTTCGCCCCAACTTCTTCACCCCAACTTCTTCACCCCAACTTCTTCCCCCCAACTTCTTCCCCCCAACTTCTTCCCCCCAACTTCTTGCCCCCAACTTCTTCCACCAACTTCTTCTTCCCCACCCAACTTCTTCCACCCCCCAACAACTTCTTCCACCCCCCCAACTACTTCTTCCCCCCAACTTCTTTCCCCCCCCACTAACTTCTTCTTCCCCACCAACTTCTTCTTCCCCACCCCAACTTCTTCTTCCACCCCCCAACAACTTCTTCCACTCCCCAACAACTTGTTCCACCCCCCAACAACTTCTTCCCACCCGCACCCCCAAACTTCTTCTCCCCCAACTTCTAACCTTCTTTCTCCCCCAACTTCTTCCCCCCGCGCAACTTCTTCCCCCCCAAATTCTTCTTCCCCCCAACTTCTTCTTTCCCCCTCCCCCAACCTCTTCCCCCCTCAACCCCAACTTCTTCTTTCCCCCTCTCCCCCAACTTCTTCCCCCCAACTTCTTCCCCCGAACTTCTTCCCCCCAACTTCTTCCCCCCAACTTCTTGCCCCCCCAACTTCTTCCCCCCAACTTCTTCCACCTCCAACAACTTCTTCCACCCCACCCAACTACTTCTTCCCCCCCAACTTCTTTTCCCCCCCCACCAACTTCTTCTTCCCCACCAACTTCTTCTTCCCCACCCCAACTTCTTCTTCCCCACCCCAACTTCTTCTTCCACCCCCCAACAACTTCTTCCACTCCCCAACAACTTCTTCCACCCCCCAACAACTTCTTCCACTCCCCAACAACTTCTTCCACCCCCCAACAACTTCTTCCCACCCAACTTCTTCCCACCCTCACCCCCAAACTTCTTCTCCCCCAACTTCTAACCTTCTTTCTCCCCCAACTTCTTCCCCCCCAACTTCTTCCCCCAACTTCTTTACCCCCCCAACAACTTCTTCCACCCCACCCAACAACTTCTTCCACCACCCCAACAACTTCTTCCTCCCCTACTTCTTCCCCCCCAAACTTCTTCCCCCCTCAGCCCCAAACTTCTTCCCCCCTCACCCCCAAACTTCTCCCCCCTCACCCCCAAACCTCTTCCCCCCCTCACCCCCAAACTTCTTCCCGCTCCCCCCAAACTACTTCCCCCCAACTTCTAACCTTCTTTCCCCCCAACGTCTTCCCCCTCCCTCCCAACTTCTTCCCCCCTCCTCCCAACTTCTTCCCCCTCCCCCGACATCTTTGCCCCCTCTCCCCCAACTTCTTCCCCCCTCCCCCCAACTTCTTCCCCCAACTTCTTCCCCCTCCCCCCAACTTCTTCCACCACCCATCTGCTTCCCCTCTCCCCCGCAACTTCTTTCCCCCTCTCCCCTAACTTCTTCCCCACCCCACAACTTCTTCTTCCCGCCCCAACTTCTTCTTCCCCCCAAACTTCTTCCCCCCCAACAACTTCTTCTTCCCCCCAACTTCTTCTTCCCCCTCCCCCAACTTCTCGCCCCCCTCCTCCCCAAACTTCTTCCCCCCTCCCTCCGAACTTCTTCTTCCCCCCTCCCCCGCAACTTCTTCTCCCCACCTCCCCCCCAATTTCTTGCCCTCCTGACTTCTTCCAACCTGACTTCTTCCCCTCCCGACTTGTCCCACCCGACTTCTTCCCCCCTCCCCCTCCCCCCGACTTTTCCCCCTCCCCCCGACTTTTTCCCCCTCCCCCCAACTTCTTCCCCCCTCCCCCATCTTCTTCCCCTTCCCCCCAACTTCTTCCCCCCCCAACTTCTTCCCCCAACTTCTTCCCCCCAACTTCTTCCCCCCAACCTCTTCCCCCAACTTCTTTCCCCCCCCACCAACTTCTTCTTCCCCACCCCAACTTCTTCTTCCACCCCCCAACAACTTCTTCCACCCCCCAACAACTTCTTCCCCCCTCACCCCCAACTTCTTCCCCCCCAACTTCTAACCTTCTTTCCCCCCAACATCTTGCCCCCCGCACAACTTCTTCCCCCTCCCCCCAACTTCTTCTGCCCCCCGACTTCTTCTTCCCCCCTCCCCCCCAACCTCTACCCCCCTCGACCCTAACTTCTTCTTGCTCCCTCCCCCAAGCTCTTCCCCCCTCGACCCCAACTTCTTCTTTCCCCCTCCCCCCAACCTCTTCCCCCATCTTCTTCCCCCCCCTCCCACCCGAGTTCTTCCCCCCTCCCACCATAACTTCATCCACCACCCAACTGCTTCCCCCCCTCCTCCGCCACTTCTTCCCCCCTCTCCCCCAACTTCTTCCCCCCCCACGACAACAACCTCTTCCTGCCCCAAACTACTTCTTCCCCCCCAAACTTCTTCTTCCCCCCCAACTTCATCTTCCCCAACAGCTTCTTCCCCCCAACTTCTTCCCCCCTTCCCCCCAACTTCTCGCCCCCCCTCCCGTCCAAATGTCTTCCCCCTACCCCCCAACTTCTTCCCCCCAACTTCTTCCCCTCTCCCTCCCAACTTCTTCCCCCCTTGCTCCCAACTTCTTCTTCCCCCTCCCCCAACTACTTCTTCCCACCTCGCCCCCAATTTCTTCTCCCCCAACTTCTGCCCCCCCGACTTCTTCCCCTCCTGACTTCTCCCCCCCCGATTTCTTCCCTCCTGACTTCTCCTCCCCAACTTCTTCCCACCCGACTTCTTCCCCCCTCCCACCCAACTTCTTCCCCCCTCCCACCCGACTTCTTCCCCCCAACTTCTTCCCCCCCAACTTCTTCCCCCCAACTTCTTCCCCCCAACTTCTTCCCCCCAACTTCTTCCCCCAACTTCTTCCCCCCAACTTCTTCCCCCCAACTTCTTCCCCCCAACTTCTTCCCCCCAACTTCTTCCCCCCAACTTCTTCCCCCCAACTTCTTCCTCCCAACTTCTTTTTCCCAACTTCTTCCCCCAAATTCTTCGCCCCAACTTCTGCCCCCCAACTTCTTCTTCCTCCCCCAATTTCTTCCCCACCCAACTTCTTCCACCCCCCCAACAACATCTTCATCCCCCCAACAACTTCTTCCCCCCCAACAACTTCTTCCCCCCCCAAACCACTTCTTCCCCCCAACAACTTCTTCCCCCCAACTTCTCCTTCCCCCCAGCTTCTTCTTCCCCCCTCCCCCCAACGTCTTCTTCCCCCCCAACAACTTCTTCCCCCCCAAACCACTTCTTCCCCCCAACAACTTCTTCCCCCCAACTTCTCCTTCCCCCCAACTTCTTCCCTCCCAACTTCTTCTCCCCTCCCTCCCAACTTCTTCCCTCCTCCCCCCCAATTTCTTATCCCCCAACTTCTTCCCCCCGACTTCTTCCCCTCCCGACTTCTCCCCCCCCAACTTCTTCCCACCCGACTTCTTCCCCCCTCCCATCCGACTTCTTCACCCCCAACTTCTTCGCCCCAACTTCTTCGCCCCAACTTCTTCGCCCCAACTTCTTCCCCCCAACTTCTTCCCCCAACTTCTTCCCTTCTTCACCCCCAATTTCTTCCCCCAACTTCTCCTCTTCTTCCCCCCAACTTCTTCCCTTCTTCCCCCCCAACTTCTTTCCCCCTACCCCCCAACTTCTTCCCTCCCAACTTCTTCCCCCCTCCCTCCCAACTTCTTCTCCCCTCCCTCCCAACTTCTTCCCTCCTCCCCCCCAATTTCTTATCCCCCAACTTCTTCCCTCCCGACTTCTCCCCCCCAACTTCTTCCCACCCGACTTCTTCCCCCTCCCATCCGACTTCTTCCCCCTAACTTCTTCCCCTAACTTCTTCCCCCTAACTTCTTCCCCCCAACTTCTTCCCCCCAACTTCTTCCCCCCAACTTCTTCCCCCCAACTTCTTGCCCCCAACTTCTTGCCCCCAACTTCTTCCCCCCAACTTCTTTAACCCCCACCAACTTCTTCTTCCCCACCCAACTTCTTCCACCCCCCAACAGCTTCTTCCACCCCCCAACAACTTCTTCCACCCCCCAACAACTTCTTCCCACCCGCACCCCCAAACTTCTTCTCCCCCAACTTCTAACCTTCTTTCTCCCCCAACTTCTTCCCCCCCCAAATTCTTCTTCCCCCAACTTCTTCTTTCCCCCTCCCCCCAACCTCTTCCCCCCTCAACCCCAACTTCTTCTTTCCCCCTCCCCCCCAACCTCTTCCCCCCAACTTCTTCCCCCCTCCCACCACAACTTCTTCTGCCACCCAACTGCTTCCCCCTCCCCCGCCACTTCTTCCCCCCTCTCCCCCAACTTCTTCCCCCCCACCACAACAACTTCTTCCCCCCCCAAACTACTTCTTCCCCCCCAAACTACTTCTTCCCCCCCAAACTTCTTCTTCCCCACCAACTTCATCTTCCCCCCCCAACAGCTTCTTCCCCCCAACTTCTTCCCCCCTTCCCCCCAACTTCTCGCCCCCCTCCCGTCCAAATGTCTTCCCCCTAACCCCCAACTTCTTCCCCCCTCCCTCCCAACTTCTTCCCCCCTCCCTCCCAACCTCTTCCCCCTCCCTCCCAACTTCTTCCCCCCTCCCTCCCAACTTCTTCCCCCCTCCCTCCCAACTTCTTCTTCCCCCTCTACCCAACTTCTTCTTCCCACCTCCCCCCAATTTCTTCCCCTCCCGACTTTTTCGAACCTGACTTCTTCCCCTCCCGACTTCTCCCACCCGACTTCTTCCCCCCTCCCACCCGACTTCTTCCCCCCTCCCCCCTCCCCCTCCCCTCTTCCCCCTCCCCCTGACTTCTTCCCCCCTCCCCCAACTTTTTCCCCCTTTCCCCCCAACTTCTTCCCCCCTCCCCCCAACTTCTTCCCCCCAACTTCTTCCCCCCAACTTCTTCCCCCCAACTTCTTCCCCCCAACTTCTTCCCCCCAACTTCTTCCCCACCAACTTCTTTTCCCCCCCACCAACTTCTTCTTCCCCACCCCAACTTCTTCTTCCACCCCCCAACAACTTCTTCCACCCCCCAACAACTTCTTCCCACCCAACCTCTTTCCCCCCCAACTTCTTGCCCGCCGCACAACTTCTTCCCCCCTCCCCCCAACTTCTTCTTCCCCCCCAACTTCTTCTTTACCCCTCCCCCCCAAGCTCTTCCCCCCAACTTCTTCCCCCTCCCACCCGAGTTCTTCCCCCTCCCACCACAACTTCTTCCGCCACCCAACTGCTTCCCTCCTCCTCCGCCACTTCTTCCCCCCTCTCCCTCAACTTCTTCCCCCCCCACCACAACAACCTCTTCCCGCCCCAAAATACTTCTTCCCCCAAACGTCTTCCCCCCAACTTCATCTTCCCCCCTTCCCCCCAACTTCTTCTTCCCCCCTTCCCCCCAACTTCTCGCCCCCTCCCGTCCAAATGTCTTCCCCCTACCCCCCAACGTCTTCCCCCCAACTTCTTCCCCCTCCCTCCCTCCCAACTTCTTCCCCCCTCGCTACCAACTTCTTCTTCCCCCCTCCCCCCCAACTACTTCTTCTCACCTCTCCCCCAATTTCTTCTCCCCCAACTTCTTCCCCCCCGAATTCTTCCCCTCCTGACTTCTCCCCCTGAATTCTTCCCCTCCTGACTTCTCCTCCCCAACTTCTTCCCACCCGACTTCTTCCCCCCCAACTTCTTCCCCCCCAACTTCTTCCCCCCAACTTCTTCCCCCCAACTTCTTCCCCCAACTTCTTCCTCCCAACTTCTTCCTCCCACCTTCTTCCCCCCAACTTCTTCCCACCCCCCCAACAACTTCTTCCCCCCCAAACTTCTTCCCCACCAACTTCTTTCCCCCCTCACCCCCAAACCTCTTCCCCCCCCTCACCCCCAAACTTCTTCCCCCCTCACACCCAAACGTCTTCCCCTCTCCCCCCAAACTACTTCCCCCCAACTTCTAACCTTCTTTCCCCCCCAACTTCTTCCCCCTGCAACTTCTTCCCCCCTCCCCACCAACTTTTTCCCCCCTCCCCCAACTTCTTCCCCCCTCCCCCCCAACTTCTTCTCCCTCCCCCCCAACTTCTTCTCCCTCCCTCCCAACTTCTTCCCCCCTCCCTCCCAACTTCTTCATCCCCCCTCCCCCCAATTTCTTCCCCCCGACTTCTTCCTCTCCTGACTTCTTCCCCTCCCGACTTCTCCCCCCAACTTCTCCCCACCCGACTTCTTCCCCCTCCCACCTGACTTCTTCTTCCCCCCTCCCGCCGACTTCTTCCCCCCTCCCCCCGACTTCTTCTTCCCCCCTCCCCCACAACTTCTTCTTCCCCCCTCCCCGCCAACTTCTTCTTCCCCCCTTCCTCCCAACTTCTTCTTCCCCCTCCCTCCCAACTACTTCTTCCCCCTCCCCCCAACTTCTTCTTCCTCCCTCCCCCCCAACTTCTTCTTCCCCCTCCCCCCAGCTCCTTCTTCCCCCTCCCCCCCAACTTCTTCTTCTCCCCTCCCCCCCAACTTCTTCTCCCTCCTTCCCAACTTCTTCTTCCCCCCACGACCCCAACTTCTTCTTTCCCCCTCCCCCCCAACCTCTTACACCAACTTCTTCCCCCCCTCCCACCCGACTTCTTCCCCCCTCCCCCGCAACTTCTTCCCCCCTCTCCCCCAACTTCTTCCCCCCACCACAACAACTTCTTCCCGCCCCAAACTACTTCTTCCCGCCCCAAACTACTTCTTCCCGCCCCAAACTACTTCTTCCCCCCCAAACTACTTCTTCCCCCCAACTTCATCTCCCCCCAACAACTTCTTCTTCCCCCCCTTCCCCCCAACTTCTTCTTGCCCCCTTCCACCCAACCTCTCGCCCCCTCCCGTCCAAATGTCTTCCCCCTACCCCCCAACGTCTTCCCCCCCCAACTTCTTCCCCCCTTCTTCCCAACTTCTTCCCCCCTCACTCCCAACTTCTTCCCCCCTCGCTCCCAACTTCTTCTTCCCCCCACCCCCCCAACTACTTCTTCCCACCTCCCCCCCCAATTTCTTCTCCCCCAACTTCTACCCCCCCGACTTCTTCCCTTTCTGACTTCTCCCCCCGACTTCTTCCCCTCCTGACTTCTCCTCCCCAACTTCTTCCCCCCCGACTTCTTCCCCTCCTGACTTCTCCCCCCGACTTCTTCCCCTCCTGACTTCTCCTCCCCAACTTCTTCCCACCCGACTTCTTCCCCCCTCCCCTCCAACTTCTTCCCCCCCAACTTCTTCCCCCCCAACTTCTTCCCCCCAACTTCTTCCCCCAACTTCTCGCCCCCTCCCATCCAAATGTCTTCCCCCTACCCCCCAACGTCTTCCCCCCCAACTTCTTCCCCCCTCCCTCCCAACTTCTTCCCCCCTCGCTACCAACTTCTTCTTCCCCTCTGCCCCCCAACTACTTCTTCTCACCTCTCCCCCAACTTCTCCCCCCCAGAATTCTTCCCCTCCTGACTTCTCCTCCCCAACTTCTTCCCACCCGACTTCTTCCCCCCTCCCCCCCAACTTCTTCCCCCCCAACTTCTTCCCCCCCAACTTCTTCCCACCAACTTCTTCTTCCCCACCCAACTTCTTCCACCACCCTAACAACTTCTTCCACACCCCCCAACAACTTCTTCCACCCCCCTAACAACTTCTTCCACACCCCCCAACAACTTCTTCCCCCCCAAATTTCTTCCCCACCAACTTCTTCCCCCCCTCACCCCCAAACCTCTTCCCCCCCTCACCCCCAAACTTCTTCCCCCTTCACACCCAAACGTCTTCCACCCTCCCCCCAAACTACTTCCCCCCAACTTCTAACCTTCTTTCCCCCCAACTTCTTCCCCCTGCAACTTCTTCCCCCCTGCCCACCAACTTTTTCCCCCCTCCCCCCAACTTCTTCC